>VUQI01015539.1:9843-45355 GCA_015106735.1 Paratilapia polleni
GAAAAATTATATTTAAAAAAAAAAAAAAAAAATAGGGACACAGTGTTATATTTGAAGGTAGTCAACTGACTGCTTTTCTGTGCATAATGCAGAACTAAAGGGAGTTTCACTGTGGTGCAAGTTGATTGGTGAGCTGCACAGGCAGCAGTCAGGGGTACTGACCTGGGGATAATCAAAGTCTGATTGAGCAGGTTTGGATACACAAAGACCTGGCACACTTAGTTTCAGCAGAAATATTGATCAGAGGGAGCTGTGACCATAAAGTTTCCAAGAATAAAAAAACACGGATTTGCTGAGGTTGTGACCTGATCACTCGTCATGAGGGTGCATGAAAGCCGATCAATATGCGAGGATATTTCTGATAAAACGGGATCAGCAGTGCATTCATTGACTGTGATTATCTAGATTATCAGAATAGATAACACAATACCCCGTGTGGTTAATTTTATATATTTTTACATCGAGAACAAATCTAGATAGCAATCTCAAGTCGACCATTAATACAAGCAGAGTGGTATTTGATTTCAGTAACAACATACGTAGTCTCCACTTCATGCACTCCACTCAACATCCGCACTGCTTCTGCGTTTCCTCGGTCTCTGGACATTTCCGTCTGTCCATGTTTATATTCTCTCAGATTGCAAAAAAGGAGCAGGGACAGGAACTCCCTCCCCTCCACACAATGGTGGGTGCTGACCCATCACAGCTGACCCGTGGAGGCCTCCTTTTGGCTTTATCCCAGAGAACCTTGTAGAGTCTGGTCTTGTTCCTTCATCACCCACCTACCTCCCATTCACGATGAACAACAAACCAGCAGCAGCCATAATGCAACAGCTTGTTTAGAAATCAGTTATACAACTGTACTCCTAAGGAGTCAACTTAAAAACATGAGGTGATAGAATATGTAGCTAATTGCTTATTAAGAGGACTCCTTTTTGTGGCTTTATGGTTCATGTGTTACCTGTGTAGAGATGGGAACCACAGTCCACTTTTAACATCTTAAAAATACAGTGAACATTGTTTTAGCATCCTTACACTTTGTGATCTTTATTGAAAATTGCTTGGAAACAATTTTGTAAAGCACAACATTTTTGTATGCTTTCCACCTGTGATTCCAGTTGAATGTTTCTATGCACCACTACCCCTTGCAGAAACTATTAAAAAGCCAATTAAACAGTAAGTGACATGAAACTTAATTAACATCACTTCTGGTGACATAAAAGATAACATACTGTATATTTCTTTGTAAGTGACTTTTTTGGCAACCAAAGCTAATAATACACAGTGTGTTTGTATCTGCAGAGCCCACACAGCTTATAGAACATCACATATTTTCTTATTTGGTGCAAGCCTGGGAGCAAGATCAAAGGAATGGGGACATACTACCACTTCAAAACTGTTCTGCGTTTTTGGTTTTAATAAGATAAGAAGCGAAGAAAAAAAACAAATTCAAAGGAAAGGCTTCTCAAGTTAAATCAGGTGAGCACAAGTGGTGCACACCTTTTTCTTTGCTGCACCCTTTCAGAAGAACTTCAAGTGCATGCAGTTTGAGGCTGATGAAAGAGGGCTGTTTCCTGTTTGTGTGGTGTGTGCATAGAGGCACCTTGAGATGAAGTACCAGGAAGTGGGTTTCTGAACCTCGGAAGGTGGCGGATGGAGGGGGTCGCCTGTTCTTTGATATGTTGCGGAAAAAAAAAAAGAAAAACAAAAACTTCCATTACTTCATCACATTTAACAGCAGGTAACTTTCCAATATGGAGACAATATAGTGACACAGATCAAGCTTGTTCACTCATTACTTCCTGCGAAACAGGATAAAGCAAGTCTGTAGTTCAACTCTCAGTACTCAATCTCCATTCACCTTTAACCTGCAGCGTTGAGCAAGAGAATGTCGCAGCATGTACACTTTGTAATTGTGTTATCAGAGGAAGGTCTACCTCCTTGTTTGAGAAAGAGGTGAGTAAATAGTGCTGATGTGCTAACTGTCCCTTATCTACACTGACAGCTGAGAGAAGGGTCGCTACAGCTCAGTGTGCATACATGTGTGCATGCTTGTGTGTCACTGCAGTATGGCAGGTGTTGTGGGACAACGGCTGAGGTCAAGCTTGAGCGAGGAGGTTAGGGGGAGCTCAGAAACCTGCATGAGACTGCTCTACCTGAGTAGAGAGATCATCTGTGCAGCAAAAAACACTGACCCACAGTGAGATTGTAAGCCCCAGAAGTGCAAAAGTGCAATTAGAGAAATGCTTTCTTATGTAAATATAGATGCCATTGATGTCTCATGAACACAGCCAGTAGCTACTTAGCTTAGCTTAACACGAAGACTGGAAACAGGGAGAAAATGCTTCTCGGCTCTGTACAAAGGTAGGCATACCAGCACCTATAAATCTCTAATTAACACATTACACGGCATTTTGTTTGTTTAACCCATGTAAAGATAAATACATCTAAAAATAGTAATAATGATCCATTTGTTTTGGTGATTCTAAAGCCAAACTCTGAGTAACCAACCACAACAGTAAAAAAAAAAAATGAAGTCACATTTTGCTATGTGTCTGTCACAATCCCCATATTTCTGATCTTGCTGGTAGTCAACAGACTCATAACACGAACACTGCTGCTAAAGGTCTCATTTGCTCATATATGGTGACAATACACCATCATCCTCCGTGTTTGTGCTCACTTTTAGTTCTGCTCTTTGTTTGATTTGTCCGTGACTTCACAAAGGGGGGTTGTTGGGAGTTAAAGTCTTGTTTTCCTAAATATTGAAATTCTTAACTTAATTATGGGGATGTGTTTTATAATTTGTGCTAACAAGGGGCCTTCTCATCCCATCTCTAAGCTCTTCCTGGCTATTATCAGCCTGTAGTGTATGTATTTCACTGTTTGGGAAGTTTACCCTCTGAATACAAAACAATACAGATTACTCACATTGAGTGACAGAGAAAGTGGAACACCCAATACTTAAATCTATGAAAAAAAACTTGTTGATAACTGCCTTAACAAAGAACACAATTAAATATGTCCTCTGAAGCAATTGTATTGCTGTTTATAGAGTGGTGTCACTGCTGTGACATGGGGTACAGTAGCTTTCTCTTTATCAACAACATCAACCTATTTTCCCAACCTCATAATTTCCCCTACCATACATGTTTCTGGGTAATCACATATATCAAAAAATATCTTATCTCAAAGTCATACTTTAGTAGTGACTGCCATGCTTTACAGTTAGCATTTTGGTAATCACGTTGCTCTAATCTCAGTATATGTTACAGTTCATGCACTTTTTTCTGCTGCCTGCAGCAATCACCAGGCTTTATCTTTGTAGGTCTACGGCCGTATGTGTCACAGTTAGACTGATTGCAGATCAACAAAGACAACAGTCACAAACACTCCCTGATCCCGTGGCTTTAATCCACGCTCTCCACGCTGCTGTTATCCTGGCAACCGAGGCTATGACACACTACTTACCCAGTAATGACTATTAGCCTTGTCTGGATCCAGTGTCACATGTGCTTTTCCTCCCCTCAGGCTAAAGTGGCAACCCTTGACCTTTCAAAGAAAGGAAGAGAAAACACATATGTGTTGAGCAGAGGAGCGGAGAGGTGAGGAGGCTTCGGAGGAGAGCACTGGTGATGGCTGTCTGACAGGTTGTGGAAACACACCCTTCCACTCCTTACTGTGACAGAAAAACAAACACAAAGCCACTAGACTCTCGCTGAGCCCTGCGCTAATGGACAGGTGATGACTTTTTCCTAACGAGACACACTGGCCCAGTGGAAACAGGAGATGAGGAGTGACCAAAGGGAGAGCCCGAAGCAAACCTGACACTGTTTTGCTTTGGGTTTCTGGTCCACTGGGTCGAGTGAGTCACACTCAGTTCTCCTGAGTGCTGAACCATTTTACACTTCCTGTCTTATGACTTCCAGCGTCAAGGCATGATGGGAGCAATGCAGCCTCCATTAGCAGAATAACACTTGGTGTACATTTTTAAACCTTGGGTCTTACTTCAGTAGCTTTGACAATAGTTTGTATGAGCTACAGCAACATTGTCATTTATGAAAGCCACTGTGGAGATCAGGGCAACTCTGATCATCAGACAGGTTGTAAACAAGCCTTTCATTTGACTCATCTTGTATCTATTCCTTTGTAGCAATTCTCTGAATAACTTTTAGGTCCCTGAAGAGGTACATTAGACACTATGTCTAAAGATAAAAGCAAAAATTAGGACAAAAAAGCACCTTATATTCATCAGGCAGTCCCATGTTGGGCTTTAGACCCATTTTATTTGGAGGTAAAACCAGTAATTTTGATAACAATTCCATTTTGTATAATAAAAACTGTGTGAGTAGGTCAGACCTACTTCTGTATATCCAACTCTTCACTTATGCCTCTGTGTGTGATACAGGACAGTGAATGAGGTTAGCTTAAAGTCACTGAAGCATGCTAAAGCTAAAAACAGCACGTTTCCTCACACGTGATTCTCAGTTTTGTTTTGCAGCATCTGTTTCCTCTGGTGACAGCACTGGAAAACAGTCTCATTCTCACTTCTAAAATGCAGTTTTCAGTTTCTCACTAGTTCAATACTGATTTAAATGACCTGTCACACACACACACCCATATCACGGTCCTAGAAATAACCTCCCTCCTACACCCTTACACCTACAGATGCATATTAGAACATGAGAGACTTGCAAAGTTGACTAACTGTGAGTCACTCTGGCCTTTTAGAAGTAAAACCAGACAGAAGATGACATCAGTGACAGTTTTACAGGAAGTCCTTGCACCAAGGCTAAGTCTGAGCTATACATAGATGATCTCATATCTGCGATCTAAAACTCAAATGCACTGACATGATGTTGATTTTAAAAAATAAAATAAAATTAAGAAATAGTGAGGAGATAAAGTTCAAGCTTTTTCAAGGCCACAAAGGCTTAAACAAATGTAAAAGTGTTTGAAAGACAGACAAAGAATGAAGAGAGAGTGACACAGAGAGTATGTCTGGACTTCAGTTCCCCTCTTGCTAATATAACCATGGCTGTATAAGTTTTTTGTTTGAGTTGTAAACAAGCCCTAGATACAGTATCTGGCCTTGGGAGGTTAGGGAATAGTTAAAAGTGAACTCTGTCTCTGTGTGCGTGTGTATTTCACAATGATGTGCTGGCTGAAACTCAGAGGGACAAAGATAAGAACTGACTGTGAGAAACCACAGATCTCACACCCACTCGCTCACACGTACGCACACATACGAGACATACGTGCATGCATGTTCTTGCTCGTATGTAAGTCTAAAACACACACACACACACACATTTAACAGTTCACATTGGATTCCCTCAGGAACAGGCGTGGGGGTTCTCATGATGGAAGAATTTTGCTTTAAAAACAACCCAGACTGTTTGGAAGTGTCTGACTGCCGCTCAGATTTCTCAAGGCATGTCTTCGATCAAGATAAGGCCTGACCTGAAACCTGTCAAGCTCGCTTCTGTCTTGTGCTCACCCTCAAGCTTCACCTGCTAACCTGTTGTGACACGCACTCACACAGGTAGAGAGGAAAAAAGGATTAAAGCACAACGTTACACGAAGGCTTGAGTAATGCTGGTGTAGGGGTATTACTAAATCAACAATGACAGACTCATTGTGTGCCCACTGGGAAACGCTTTTGTCTGAGACTTTGTAAACTTTACGAGAAGGTGATAAACAGTTGAGTCAAATTATTATTATTATTACTAGAAGTGGAGTTTGACTGGGTGCAGAGCTTAGGATTTGAGAAGTGAAACTAAAATTTGAGTCAGACCTAAACCACAAAAATGAACCTTAAAACTTCAGACATGACTACTCTGTGACTTGACGTAAAATAGCTTAATTCAAGTGTTAAACAGAAATTAATATAAGGTCAGTTTTAAAAGAAAAAATACCATACTCCTCTAGTTTAAAAGCTTAATTCACAAGCAGTAAAACCACCATTGATTGGTTTGGTGCACTTGGGTTTTGCTGTTGCTGCCTTGTGCTAGTGTGACTATTGAGTGGCTGTTATCTAATGTTGTCTATCTTTAAATGGATATATCTGTATAAATTACATTAATCAGTAAGTTTGTTGTGATTATGACTCTTTGCACAATATTTATCATGTTACAGATTAACATACTAGCCCATTTTTATATCAACATCATCCTGAACTCATAGCTAGCTACATAGCTACATTGATTCAGTCAAGTGTTTATCACAAAAAACTGCTCTTTACTGCGTGCTAATGAATCGGCTTGTTAAGCCTTACGTCATTAGCTGTCTCTGAGTCCAAACGCTCACAAAATCAAACACTGAGGCTCCACTGAGAGTTAAAAACTGTCTAGCTAACTTAGAAGTTAGCAGGAAGTTAGCTAGCTAGTTTCTGTCTAAAGATGATATACCATGTTCTGACTGACATATTGCTAAGAAGCTAAAATGTACAGCTTTGCTATCACTTTGGACATAAACAAACATGGAAAACTAAATAGCAGGGACGTTTGGAGGGTTAGTGAAGTTGGGCTAGCTGACTTATAATGATGTGCTTAGAGCTGTGATTAGGCTGATATAAACACACTAGCACAAGGAAGATGTAGGATCAGGGTTAAATTTTTCCTCAATAGAAGTACATGTTGAAGGTCCCCGATGAGCGGTTACAAACGCCATCATATGGCAGGAAGAAGACACCAAAAATGGACCAAACTTCAGCCAAATGAGATGAGCCCAACCAAACACAATGTTACTCATTCATATGTTACAGCCCATGGGCTGTAGAGTGCACCATGAGTTTTTTAAAAATTAGCGTAAATGCATATTGCACATTAACAGAGCTAATAAAAAAGCCGGAGAGGCCGAGAATGACCACTGATTATTTTTAGGGGCTTATTTCTATTATATAAAACAAGACACAAAGCATTACAACATGTAAAAAAGATGACAGACTCAATCAACGCAGCAGACACTTGGATCTGGAAACAGGGTTGATAGGTCATCACTTAACAAAGTAGATGTACTGGCAAGCAGAGCAATATAATGATCCAGAGTTGTGTGTTCTGACTAGGGTGACCAGATCCCAACAAACTAAATGTGGGACAAACACAGTGACAAAGAGGGACATGTTAACAATGCTGGGAGGTTGCCAAATATATTATATTTGAATGTAACTTTTCTAACTCTATAAACAATAAGAACCTAAAGATGCTGATATTTTTTCTTATGGTGTCATGCAATAGTCTATATACTCCCGTATTCTGTTATTTTGCTGTTATTTCAGCTGCTGTTCTGTCTGGTAATAGTCTATTTTCTCCTGTGTGAAACTGAAAAATAACTAGCAAAAAAAAAAAAAAGACAAAAACTGTATTTCTCAGTATATACTGCCGCTTCATTTTCTTTGTGGTAGTTTCCATCATATTCACCAAATTCTGCAAAGCTTGTGACTGTTTGGTAACTTGTAACTTTCCCTGATGGGCATAGGATTAGACACACTAACCTTCATTTGACTACAATAAAAAGACTGCCCTTCAAATGCACTGGGTACAAGCCAGACTTCAGAATAGTGCATGTCCTGCAGAGCCAGTGTCTCAAGATGTGGGACAGGGGGACAAGAAATAAAAATGCTGTGCAGTCCCACACAAGAGGGGTCACCCTAGCTCTGACACCTGACTTATGCGCCTCAAAAACTTTGCTTATATTTCCAAAAAAAAGTGAAGTTAAAGCCTCTAGAGCTCTGTATTGCTCTGTATTTCTGAAGCCTCAACTACATTTGAACAAACATGCCAAATCAACCCAGTGAATGAGTCATCACATAATAGAAGACAAACATCTGACTCTGATTTTTAACCCTATAACAGCCAGAAACAATTAAAAGCAAGCATACACATTAGGGTTGTACTGTTAGAAGATGATCTTGGGGATCAACAATGTTCAGAATGATCATAGCAATACTTTGCCAGTCAGTTGATATTTTAAATAATATTGCTTATTTGTCCTAGTATAGTTTCACGTTGGCATCCCCTGCATATAACCAATACTTGTGACACCAACACGCACGCACACACACACACACACAGCATCCATTTTTGCACCTGATAACATTACATCAAAAAAGCAGTCAACTTAGAGGAAACACTCAGAAGAGTTCACAACCCTATTATGAATGTGTTCTTAAAGACTAGAGATTTAAGACTCACCTTGATAGAAAACATCTTTGCTTGGTTCTCCAACTATCCAAGAAAAAAACCTAAATCACCTACACAATAGCTCCACATGGGGAAACAATAAATTTGTTCTCCGAGAGGAACTCATCTGGGTTTTCCACTCTGAGAATCAAACATCATTGTTATCAGCGACACAGAAAAACAAGCAAGAAGTTAAGTATAACGTGTGAGAGCAGGCTGAGGCCCAAAGGAAGGCCGAAGCACAATGCGTGGCAAAAGAGCGCTCGATAAATCACAGCCCTAACCTATTCGCCACCTGTGTCCACTGTCTTCCCAGAAACACAGTCACACGAGCAGCTGCCCTGCTCTGGAAAACCGTCACGGCCATAATACTCAGACACAAAGTCACACAATCAGGAGATCTGGATATCAATTGCCAGCAATGAGTAGACCAAACATCCCCTTTAATGTAGAAATTATTATTTTGGCATAAGATTTTGGAATGACGTTCCACAGTGGTGCACACTCAGCTGTACAAATTCATGCGATCAACCAACACAGTCATTAATTAGATTAGAAGGCCCTCAGCTATTTCCAGCTTTCAGTCTTAAAAGTGCATTGTGGTCTAAGCAAAACCAAAGCCTGAAATAAATTAAAGTCATCCATAAACCATAATGATATTAACAGTGAGACAGTGCTATTCAGATTTATAATGTTTCCCAGTAAAAGGCTGTCAGAGATTCTGGAGGTGACGTATTATATGTGTGTGTGTGTGTCTGTGTGTGTGTGTGTGTATACAAGTCATATGTAAACACATCCGAATGTGTATGAGCATATAAACACATACAAATGTGTATGAGCATGTGTGCTAAGGGGGAGGGTTGTTTACTTGGGCAGCCTCTCAGAGAGTGTCTCCTGGCTAGCTCCCACTTCCTGCCCCTGTGCCTGGAGCAGCAGCCTGTCTAGTCAGCCACCTCAGGCTGACAAGGAGACCACATGCTAAAAGACTTATTGGCCTACTTTAGAAGACCTATGGGGTAGAAGGGGACTATAGGCCTGCTTTGGGTGGGGCTGGAACTTTTTTGAGTCAAGATTGGGGGGTCTATGGGGTGTCTGATTTTTTTTTTAATAAAGCTCTCAGCCAGCCTCCCCTCTCTCCCTGCTTTCTTCTGAGTGCTTACAGCTGCGGGGTTGGAGAAGGGGGGTATAGCGGAACAGAGCTCTGCATAGAGAGAGCCCTTCATGAAGTCACATCTGGACCTTTCCCAGAGAACTCAATGGAGCAGAGAGGCTAATGAAAGTCTTAAGTTATGTAATTGAGCTCTTCCATGTGCACCACACGGTAATGCTGGCTTGATCTGCAACACAGGATGTTAGCAAAATCCTATGGACATTTATGCCCCTCGCAAAGGTCTGATAAATTCAGTTGGGTTCATGTTGCTACTGCTATGCCTGTAGCATGTCACTAACTCAGAATACTTGAGCTCCAGCCCCTTACATGGAGTCGCTGCAGTAAGAGACTTGGCCTGTGAAGCATAATAAACAGGGTTTGGCATTTACTGCTACTAAAAGGCTTACTTAGGTTGATTAGCCCATGTTGTTTTTGCTGTAGTTAGGCTTCCAGTGTCCAGCAGCAATGGAAAATCACTAGAGAATTATGAACATTAAGTATAACGCACAATTAAATGTGGTGTACAATGATTCTCTTTGAACTTTGTTCAAAGTGTAAACGATTGTAATGTAATTTTGAGCCTTCCAGTTTATGACAAACACATGTCCGCTGGTGTATTGTTATGCTTAGCCGTGACTTGAGCAGAAAGGCTGTAAAATAAACTGCCTAGCTGCTTATGCGTCAAACAGGGAAAGAACGATTTCCACTGTGGGATTACATGGCAAGAAGTGGAGTGATGAATGTTCGAGAACACAAACACAGCAAGTGTATAATTGCAAACAAGCATGTACTTATGAATATGTATGCATGTGTGCTTCCATATGTGTGGGACAACTGTTTGGATTGAATAAGGTCTCCTGTATCATCCCCAGCTTTGATTTACCTTCCACAGCCAAATGGGGTAAAAAGAGGAGCAGAGGAGATGTTCTTGAAATGAACACCTTGGTAAAACCTGCCGGTGTATAAAGTGTCAGCATTGGGCCTCTCTGTGGCGTCAAGCCAAACTAGGAGCCACTATCACCTCCACCACTATCACCACCACACCACTGTGCCCTCCATTAATAAAGGAGAAGAATAACAGTGACAGAGAGGAAGATAGGCCACAGCTACGATACATTACCTGGCAATTAGATGAAGGGCGGAGGCAGCGAGTGGAAATGTAGACCATATGGGAGGCTATGTGAGAGGCCGCCTGACCCAAGGGGCCCACAACTCTCACATCAACACTCCTCGCCAGACTGGACCTGTTTGAAGTCTTACATAATTCTCTGAATACCACCCTCTTCTCCTTCTCTCTCCACAGCGTTTCCAACCTCTCCTTCTCCTTCTCCTCCTCCTCCCCTCTTGCCCTCTGCTTTCCACTCGGAGACCACAACCACAAAGACAGGTCCCAGCCAAGACAAACGCAGCCCTGAATCAAATCAATTTTGAGAAGTTATGGTGCAACTATTACAGCTTAACACGCTGTCGACAAGCCGCATGAGATGGTTCCCTCATGAGTGTGAGAAGAATGAAGACCGTTACAGCTGTAACTTAAGTGATCAGGCACACAAGAGACAAAACAGTGGTTGTCACTGACAAAGTCTTTCTTCAGGTCTCTTTTATATAATATGCATTAGTAATCCTGATGATTATTCCCTGGAAGTTTTACAGTGGAAACAAGCATACCTTGACACAGATCTCTTGTGGTGAGTTATTACAGGGCCTCTCCTTGTGTTTTCCAGTGCTTAAAAAGAAAACAATTTCCAAACACTTCCTCTGTGAAGGAGCAAAAGTTTACAATTTGCTTTTTTGCACCTATTTTGATGAGAGGATCCATGGCATTCATATGTGTCCATAAAACAAGAAGCTAAAGCCAGCAGTTGGTTGACGTAGTTAAACAAAAGGACAAGAACCAGCTACGATTCTGTCCAAAGGTAACACAATCTGCGTGTCAGCACTTTCATGGTTCATTTATTACACATTAGTCCACTGTTTTAAAATAAGTCAGGGGGGTTTTGCATGAGAATATTTCTTGGTAGGGAACAGTGATTCCTGTGTCATGAAAAGAGTCCATCCATCCATATTCTTGACCACTTATCCAGCTACGGTCGCTGGGGGGCTGGAGCCTATCCCTGCTGCTGACACAGGACAAGAGGAGGGGTACATTCTGGACAAGCCATCACGAAAAGACTCGCAACTAAGAAATACTCCGGGACACAGCCTTCTATAAAAACACACCTTTTTCATTCTGCATTTTGCTTCCATGATGGAATAAAGAGCAAAATATAACATGTTTACAAGTTTATAAGTGGCTCTTTGGATAGAACCAGGTTTACTGTTTCTTGTCTTTATGGGATGGTGACTTAAATTCATTGCTGTTGGTCATATTTTAATATATGGGCTGCAGATGCAAGAGTGGTATTGTGTGAAACTCTCAGCAAAAAGTGAATAAGCACACGCAGTGTGCGATGGCTCATTCACCAGCTTGACCTGGCTAGTTGATGAGCGACTCGTGGCCAGGTCTAGTCAGATCCAGAAGGGCCAGCAGCAGCTCTGTGGAAATACTGACTCACCAGCATGGGGCCTTAACTCAATTCTCCCTCCTCACAGCTGGACTGGTGGAGGGGGGGGGGACTGAATTTTATTTCTAAAACACCTCTATTGTTACAACACAAAACATAAAAGAGCTAAAACAAACTTGCAAGAAAACCAAACCGCAGTCCAAAGGAATAAATCTCACACCTCACACAAACAAGCCCCAGAAACTAGCTCACATTAAACATCAAGCAGCACTGCGCCATGGCACCCGAGCCTCCATAAAAGAAAGGAGTGAGAGAAAGAGACACAGAAAGCTGTATCATTAAGGTGGTTGGACCACTGGTAGACTGCTGGCCAATTATAAGCCTCTTATTAGACAACTCAGAGAACTTGTGGTCTAATCTTATAAAACTTTGAGTACCAGCTCCCTGTGTGCTGTACCACTGGCTTATTAGTTACTGTTCTGTTTTTGGTGCTCCACTGTGGTAAATTGACTTATACTTTAGACTCACTTAAAAATTCTGTTTTGATGGAGGAACTTCTGAATTATAGTGGAAAAGCACAAGGCGAAGCGGCGTTGAGGTGTCATTAGAGTGGCATGTTTTTTTTCACACTGTTCTGTGCCGCTGCTGAAAGCTGAATCTTTCATCAGTTCAACCTTGCTCAAACCTTGTACTAAGTAATATGCACAGACCAAAGTCTGTATACCAGAACACCTAAAGTTAAGTCATGCACACTCAAAACAGGCATATAATCTCATGCACTGAAGTTGTAAACACTGTAAAGTGAGTGTTTTATTCTCATTTGTGTGTTAATGTTACAGATTGGAGGTCTCCCAAATCATTTTACAGAAAACAGAAATTAATCACTGAAGTTTTTTTTACCTAACACAGGAAAACAGGAAGCAGCAATGATAAAGGAAGTCAGTGAATAACAACAGCAATAGCTGTGGTGAAAGAGGTGACTCTCAAAATATGACAATTTAACTGTTTGAGTCCTCGAAGGTTTCAGATGCTCAAGCAAACAAACAATTCAAAAGTGCAGATGTTTACACCAAGATGTAAACACAGGCAGAGGAGAATAAAAGGAAATGTGACTGTACTACCCTCTAATCATCTGACATTTTAGACCATTTGCAGACAGCTTGATGTGGGGGCTGCTGTTGAGTGTGTAAGCATGTTTTGTTCTGCAAATAGCACTTTTGTTTCAGCATATATGTATATATAAACCTTGGCCATTTGCATATCTTTATTTGCATATCTTTCATTTGTGATAGAGAACAATAGATGCGGTAAAGAGAAGTTTAGCACCAAAAAAGGTGTGATCACACAATGCAGATTTGTTTAATATCACTTAAAAGAATAGTTCAGCATGTGGGGAAACAGAGCTAGAGTAGGCAGGCAATATAGCATGACATAAAGGGAACAGCTAGAGAAAGAGCCTGGCTCTCTCCAAAGTTCACAAATCTGCTTGCCAACAACTGTGCTACTCTCATTTGTTTAATCTATTAATAAACAATAATAATAATAATAATAATAATAATAAACCCAATCACACACATCCAGGCATAAAGATGAATAGAAATACATAATTAAATGGCTTTTTGTCAAAACTTTCTGAACATAGCTCTCTTTAAAGTCACAAAAGGACATATTTTACTAACAAAAAAAGGATGCAAAACATTCATTAGTGGAGATTTTTGATCTTTGGCCAGAGTCAGACCAGTTGTACTCTTCTGCTTTTCTGTATGCAAAACTAAACTAACCATGTCCTAGCTCTAGTAGTATCAATCTTTTTATCTACTTCTTATCTAGTGCTTAGAAGTTCTTCCAATGACAAAAAAGGAACTAAATCTCTGAAGTGAATCACTAGTGACTAATGGCAGCCCAACTACCTCCGACCTCCTAAGGTAGATTGTTGTTTTGCTAAACTGAAAGCATTACACTTTGTGTCAATGAAAAGATACAATTTCATGACAATTTTAATCTGCCTTGATAAATGCTTGTGAGTTTGCCCTTAGTGGTAGCCTTTTTTTTGTGTGTGTATAAAGAACACAGAAAATATATTTTTATGTTCTTGGACACTGATCAATGGATTACATCTCGTTACTATTTCATGAACCGTTTTGAAACTACTTAAAAAGACTGAATACATGTATTTCCCCAAATGCTGTCTTCATTGTTTTCAAATGTCTTAATTTTCAAAAACTCAAAGTAGCTAAAGCTGATGACAGTTGACAGTTAGAGCAATGGGGAGACTTTTGCTGTACTGTGTAGCTAAGGAAGTCTCAGTACACAGAAGCTGCAAGGACCTGATACTAAGAATAACAGCCTTAAACAGTCAACAAGGGCAAGTCCAGCAGAAATAATTCTAATGAAAATGGTTTCTAGAGCAATCTGTGTTATTCATTTCCGACTTAAATACTGTTTCTGGAAAGGAATTTTCAATAGCATTAGCACCAAAAAGGGATCTTTTACATTGAGTGGCCAGACATATAAAAACCTGGGCAATATAAGCAATACAACTACTCCATCTAAAGAAAAAAAACAAACAATAATCAGATATTAGATTAAAAACTCAAATCAATGTTCCTACACCACCTACACCCCCTGTGTTCACGCTCCAGTCCAGGATTTGGTGTGAATCTGGGTTACAGCAGCTGTGTCGTGGGCTGCAGAGACCTCTTGGTCTCCAGGCCAAGTTCCATGTCCGCTCTGATTATAGCACTAGAACAATGCAGGCCATTGTGGCACAGTGAGTGTGGAGTCTTTGCAGTTTTCTCCATCATCTCTGTCAAACACAGTCATTCACACACATACACACAACAGTGCTGTAATGGACTAAAGCATTATTTTCATATTTTTTTCTTTTTTTGAATGAGCATGAAATATGGTTACTTGGTCCCTGGTGCTCAGGCAGCCTGCCAAGACTTGAAGCAGGCAGTTGAAATTCATCACAGTTAGACACACGCACATGTGCAGTCACACATACAAGCAGATACGCACACACACACCCTCACTGCAGGAGACCTCAGGCCACAGGGGAAGAACAATCTCACATGCCACACAGTGAGGCTCTCTACAATTAGACAGTCACTTTATCACACTACAAACTTCTCTCTTTCCACCTCTCTCCCTCACACACACACACACACACACCCAAACAAACACACAGAGGTGTAATCACTCACAAACACACTGCCAAACTCAAAACTGCTATTATCTGTCATTAGGGACACACACACAGTCAGAAATTCACAGCCTCACATTCTCCATAAGCAAACAGCTTTGTGCTACTAGCCAGCAAGTTCCAGCGAAGTGCAGTAACATGCAGGATTCTTACAGAGAATTATAGTTATAAATAGAGACGTGTTATGTTATGTCTGTCCTTCAAGGGAAGACCAAGGAGATCGGGCATGACCTCTGTGACCTGCGACCTTTGACCCGTTACCTTGGTTCAGTGGACATGCTGAGAGTCAATGATGTCCACAGGGGTACACAGGAGTGTTACCTTTTATATGGTCTGTGCTCATGCCACCCCCTTCACCCGTACTTCCTGGAGCACATCTTGAGTTCTAGTTTTCTGCATGTGGACCCATTTCAGCATGCAACCTGATGCACACAAATCTGTTTTAACACATGTTTATAGATATGCAGCATATTTATGTATGAAATAGTGTGTCCTTCACATTTGTTGTATCCTTGTATTTACAGAGTAAATTCCAAGTACAGAGAACAAGGACCCAGAGAACAAGGCAATGATTAAAATTGTTTACATGAGTGTTTTGGAAAGGAATATGTGAACAGATTTGTTTTGATTTTTACTTTTATTGGTGCTATCTAATTAGCATTTGCTGTTTAACAACTGATAGATTGAGATTTTAGGAAATACGTTTCATTTTTCTCCTGTTTGTACATATTCTTCAGTGATATTGCTAGAATAAAATCCCTTTACGTTAACCCACCCCCTCCAAATAACATGCCTAGATATTACACAAGAATCTTATGTACAAAAGTTAAAATGAAAAAAAAATTCAAGCCTCATACTAGCTGGTAGACCCATTGAAGCTTCTGCTGCCACCATCCACATGTGTTCCCAACTGAGCAAGTCATCAACTAAGAGGCTCACAGCGTGAACACCTGGGTCAGAGGTCAGATAGTGATTGGTCAATAAAGAGAATGCAATACGCAGGAGAGATTTTTGCTGAAGATTTGTCACCCTTTATTTCCCAGTTTTGCAGTATAACAACAGGAGCTTAAAATGAATTAAACCAAAGCTTATAGAGGATGTTTTTGACAGCAAGAAGTAAGATTTGGATGGGATGGCACAGGAAGGCATGGTCTGACTCCCTGAAGTGGTATATGTTAAATAAAGCACAGATGACTGACTGTATGTTACCTGAGTAAGTTAAAAGATTATTTGAGGTGAACCACAGTATATGTCACATTTTTCTCTGGACTGTGGTGTGCCTTCTACAAGTAATCTAAAATAAATTCACTGCATTATACCAATAGGTCAGTGGCCTCCAAACTTGCAATCAGAGCACAAAAGGGAATCTTTGATAAATCTTAGGAGACCCAAGATAATAAGATAGGAAACAAAGAGAAACAGATAAGTTGAAAAACAACCTTTTTAATGGACATTTTCCTCATGATTAGTCACTAAAAACCTTAAAATGACAGCAGCTGTTTTCTTACAACTTGCTGCAACTCTTTAGTTTCTCACTCAACTTGCTATTTTACAACTTTCTCTTCTTGTTCTACAACTTAATGAAATTAACTATTCTTAAAATATTGGTAACTAACTCATATCTCAACTCTCTATTGTACAAGTTATTGTGTTAACTTCCACGCCACCTTCAAAGTAAGCCACATTTGAAATCCAGCGTAGCTAGTGTAATAGTACATGATCTTCAGCGGTAAAGGCCAATGATGTTTAGCTCATCTGTTTCTTTGATATTAAACCAACCAAAGCAAGGCGGAGTAAAGTCAGAAGAAGACGCCAGAGAAGATAAACAAATGCAATTCCACTTGACATCATTTCTTTTGGTGTAAACATGCAGACGCAAACAGCCCTAAGACCAGACGGACTGACTTGCAGTGAGAGCTAGAACAAGACATGTAAAATGGTATATGTAAAATGTATGGAGTGTGTGTCTGCATGTGTCCGTGACTATATAAAATTGTCAATGTTTTCCACTCTTTAATAGTACAAATTGAAATGACTGAGGGTTGAACCTGCCTACAGGGTGTTATCTACAACACCACTTCATATAAGTGTCTCCTTTCACTCTTCTGATCTGTGTAGTTGCCATTAAAGACACCAGAGGTGCCTGGCTGAGGTTGGGATGGGCCTGGCCCTGTTGTACATATACACCCTGAGCTATTTCACTTGCCCTATAAAGGTGGTTTCAGACAGGCTGCTACAGGCCTGCATCTGGGATCAGGATTGAGAGACATGGAGCGAATCTTGCCTGTGTGCGCTCTTGTGTGTCTGTGTGTGTCATTGTATGTTTGCAGATAGTGAAACAGATTTGCTAGAAAGGGCAAACATGTTGCTGCATGGTGCTGGGATCTGCTGTTTTCATTTCAGTGAGTAATACTGTAAAATAACCTTTATATAACACCCACTGAAAAAATAATGGCATCCTGCTACACAAATATTAAAATAAAAACATTTGCAATACAAACACTACAGATTAAAATCAAATATATGTATATATGCAGTGAATGCATGTATATATGTATAATTGTATATATATGTTTGTATAGGTTTCTCGTGTGACATCATGTGCACATTGCACAAGTTGTCCGCCATATTGGACATGAAACAACCTCCAGTCGTGAGGGAAAAATGTGTATTCCGCACCTGGTTTCTGGAGGTAGCTGGCTGTCACTAGGTGAAATTGGTCACAAAGCGGGTGAAGCACCAAAAACCTCCTTATATTTGTTTTGGTCTCTAGCAGATTGCCACGGTCGCCTTTAGTTTGCATGGAAGACGCCGATTTGTCTGCAAAAACATGCTAACTACTAGCCAAGCAGTAGCAAAACTTAAAAAAGTACGACTCAAACTGAAATTGGAGAACATTAGCCCTCAAAGTAAAAGTTGTCCTGCAGCCAACACGTTTCAAAAGGCACAAGTTTTACTTTGAAAACAAGCAGCCTCAGTTTTCAGTTTGTGTTGCACTTTTCACAGTTTCACTACTGCTTGGCAAATAGTTTGCAAGTGTTTGCAGATAAGTCGGCATCTTCCATGCAAACGACAGGTGGCCACAGCAACCTGCTAGCGACCAAAGCAATCACAAGGAGGTTTTTCAGTGCAGCCTCATATACCACTTTGTGACCAATTTCATGCTAGCGACTGCCAGCAACCTCCAGGAACCACTCCCATACTGGTTGCAGAATACACATTTTTCCCTAGCGACCAGGGGGTCACTGACCAGTCTCTAGACCTGCGTGACTGGGACTTTAGAAAAAAAAGTGGCTGCTGGCGACAGTCGAAAAATAGATATTACTGATCGCTAAGGAAAACCGCTAACGAACTAGGCAGTCACCATAATAAGCTTTTTTTTTTTTCCTTTTTTAAAAAAACTTACCTCTCCCTTTGGGATTTGTTTCCATGAATGTAAATGTTTTTAACATAAAGAGGTATTAAAAAAAAAAAAAGCTTACAGGCTAACTAGCTAGCTAAATAATAACAAGATTGCCAACTCCGTATAAGCTCACACATCTCTCACATCCCTATGGGGCAGTTACCACAATGACAGGGGTTAAACAAGTGATTGATGATCCACATTTTTTTAGCACCACTGAGACTGATTGCTATTAAGCAACAACACAGGCCTGTAGGTCACAATTTAGCAATCTTAAACTTAATGTACCGGAAACAAATCCAGCTAATGGTTAAAATATGTTCAAGGGTGTGCTGTACGCTTTAAATAATTAATAAAATTTATTCTGAAATTGAACTGTAGACACTGAAAAGATGTTACAATCAGCATGACACATTTCTTCTTTGTTGACTGATTTAGTTTTATTTGAAGTCTTTAAGTTTTCTTGGCTCAAACAGATATGCAGTAAATTACAGCTGGCAAAAACAACATGATTTACATCAGGGTTTCTCAAGAAATTAGGTCAAAAGAGCAAAAGAGTGCGAGGGCGTGTTTTTTTTTTTTTTAGTTCTCATGTTATCAGGAAAGTGATTAGAAGAATTGCTCACAACTCTCTTAGTATCACTCTCCAGTATGACAAAGCATAACATCTGCTAATAAAATTAAAATTTTGCCACCAGCTGCATTTTTTAGATATTCTGAAACTGTCGACTGCCACACAATCTTTGTCTGTCACAGGAGGTTTCCCTGTTGTTGTGGAACCTTAGCTGCTGAAATTTCCATTTTCCAACCACTTTAGAAATATCTCTGTCACACTGGTATGAAACTTGAGAGTGAAAGATGAACCTTGACCTTGGAAACACCAGTCAACAAAACAATCTCACCACCACAAATTCCATTTCCTGACTGAGCTGGAGCTTTCAGCCATTTCATAAAATCAAGATAAAACAGAAATATAAACATTTGCAATAAAATCAAAATGGACTAAATAACAAATGTTTTTTCCTTTTTGATCTAAATCATCAAAACATGAAGTTTCTGCTTTTAAACACAGCAATAAATTGCCCAAAAGACTTTTTTGATCTGTATTGTGGATTTGTGTTTCTTTTTGGGTCACATAAGTTTACAGTAACCATGGATAAACAGTTTGTAGGCTTCTTCTTCTATGCGTGTGTGTGTGTGTGTAAATAAGACAATTTAGTAGTAAACTGTGTGTGAAAATAAGAGAGTGTGGCTCTTAATATAACCAGTGGTAAAGACTGGTTATGAGTTTAACAAAAACTAAAAGCTATAAACATAAATTTCAACCTAATAATAATAATATAAAGCCAGAGCTTAACCTTCCTACTCATCTGTCAGGAGGTGATTGTGCAAGGCAGCCTTACATCAGACACCCTATGACAGGTTTGATAAGAGTTGATGGACGTGATTGCACTTCATGCCTCAGGTCCTCTCCGTTTGGCAGGGTTGCACTCAGGCAGGACCAGACAAGCTGAAGCTCAAGAGAAAGAACATGATTACTTTATTCCCCATTATACACACAGGATAGGATTTGTAAAAGCATACAATAAAGCTATCTTTTCTAGAAGGGCCAGAAAACCAGGTCATCTAACTCTGCAGCTGCTTAAAGTAGTTCAAGTGAGTTCAAGTGCAGTAATCACCCTATTTATCATGACCCTATTTACCTCAAAGAAAATGTATTTAATTACATTCAGTACTGTCACTTGTTGCAGTATGCATCATATGCAGTAGGATGTGTAGTGTGCTTAAACAGGAAAAGAACAGCACATGCAGTTGGGTGTGTCTGTGTTATTTTATCCTTCATAGAAACGTCTCTGACCACAATCAAGAAATACAGGTATCTGCATTTGTTGCCAATTTTTTGTCACACTTGTCATATGTATAGCTGAGGAAGGAGAAACCCATGCTTAAATCTGTCACTCATACAATTATGACATGAAAGGTTCAAAACAGAACATTAGTGATCATGAGAAACACTAGCAGATAAATAAAAGAGATTGCTTGTATGGTATACCATATATGGACTACATTAGTTACTGGCCTCATAACAGCCGATTCATCATGTTTTAGATACTTTAGCTAAAAATACTGTGAACACTGGTGAAGAGCTGCAAATCAGTAATTTAAATATTTTCTATTGCAATTTCTAGATGTTAACGATGCATTTTCTTTCGTGGGAATGGCAGTTGTTGCTAGCAAATTTTATCAGCTGTAAGTTGACAATAACACTAATGTTACCTCTATGACTTAGTCGAAACTGTGCAGATGATTTATTTTGAAACTCCAGTACCGAAATAAAAAAATGGCTACACGTGTGAAGCTAAAGCAGGGTTGCCAACTCTCACACTGGGCGTGTGAAAAATACTTTTAGCTTCAATCTCTCGCTCTCTTGCTGTCAATAAATGTCACACCAGATAAGGGAAGCATCAAAACAAAAACCAGATAGACTTAAATGTTTTTTTTTGTTTGTTTGTTTTTTAATATCAGGCTTCTTCCACATTTCAGCACAATCACGGGTCCAAAATTATTAGGCCTCAGTCACAAAGGTCTAGAGACCAGTCGGTGAGCTCCTGGCAACCTGCGATCATTAAGGAAAAATTTGTATTCCTTGACTGGTTGGTAAATGGTTGCTGGAGGTTGCTGGCTGTTGCCAGCCGAAATTGGTACCAAAGTGGAAGCTGCACCAAAAACCTAATTGTGATTGCTTTGGGCACTAGCAGGTTGCCATGGTTGCCCGTACTTTGCATGAAAGACGCTTATCCGCAAAAACTCGCCATTTACTCTTCGAGCTGTTGTGAAATTTGAAAAAGTGCGACACAAACCAGAAATGGAGAACATCCACCTTCAATGTAAAAGTTGTGCCTTACTGCTGTGACCAGCACATTTCAAAAGGAGCAACTTTTACTTTGAAGGCAAATGGTCTCCGTTTCCAGTTTGCATTGCACTCTTCTCTGTTTCACTACCGCTTAGTGAATAGTTTGTAAATATCTGCACAGAAGCTGGTGTCTTCCATATAAGCTATGGACAACTGCAGCAATCTGCTAGCAACCAAAAGCAATCGCAGGGAGGTTTCTGATGCAGCATCGTATACCTCTTTGCAACCAATTTCACGGGAGTGACTGCCAGCAACCACTTGCCAACCGGTTGGGGAATACACATTTTTCGCAACTGGTGTTTGCCAGATGGTCGCTGACGGGTATCTAGGCCTGTGTGACTGAGGCCTTAGGTAGTGCTATATACAGTTTATGTGCTTGATTTGCTAGATTTGCTAGTCAAGGCAGCGTCTTAGTTAATTATTTAGTTATTTTCGACATAGAGAGAGGCTAGGACCCAATGGTAAATCACAGTCTACATTTTTAATATTGAAACAGGTGAGGTGTCACATACACAAACACGGGTAGGCTGTTGGATAAATTAATATTATCACAACCTAATAAAACAGTTTTGTGAACAATACATACAGCAGATTTGGGCTGATAACCACTAATGAATTGACTGTGGTATCATTGTGTTGTGTGACTTCTTAAAGGTCTGTGGCATAAGCAAAAAGATAGCATCAAGGCTAACCTACAGGGATAGCGCATTTGACTAAGGTTACAAGTCAAAGGACTACTACAAAGTGGATGTGCTAGTTGTAAATGGGATATTTTATTTTTTACCATAACACATATTGCCACAAAGCAATGCACTGTGAAATGCCCTGGCTGGAAACAGTGGGTTAGGTTACTGGTATGGGTCAAAAGCTAGTTAGCTAGAGAAGCTAACAATTCTAGATTTTATGATAGAACAGATAAAGACCACCCAATCCAAACAAAACTAAAAAGAAAAAAAAAAGTTAAAAATCCTCATTATAGCAAGCATCACTATAATCCCAAGCAAGCATGTTTAACATTTTCAATAAATCTATCAGTATCAGAATACTTCCCAGGGGGGAATTGTTTTGTTACAGACATTCACTTAAGATGTAAATATTAAAGACAGAAAATGAAAATCTATATAAATAATAAGTAAAAATAAGCAAAACTAAGGCACTCAAAATGCAATATTAAATTAAAATTAAATATTCCAAAGTTAAAACAATACCATGTACAATATACAGGAATGATTTCCTGTGGTGCATCGTGGTGGAATGAGTCTTTTGCTGAACCTGCTCCTGTGTCCACTACGAGATGGAGAGAGTCTGAAGGACATGTCCAGTACTGACTCTAACTTGGACAGCATCTTCCTTTCTGAAACCTCTGTCAGAGAGTCAAGCTCCACACCCACAACGCAACTGGCTTTGCGGATCAGTTTGTTGAGTCTACTGGTGTCCTCAAATCTAAAGTTGCTATAAACTGTGACTAAACAATTTCTATTAGAGAGAGGGTTTTAGCAAACAGAAATGAAGTGCTTGCTTAATGCACAGAAGCCCAGATAAAGATACATATACAACCACTGATGATCTGTATACTAAATTACAGACAGATAGACACAAACTTGTAGCCTATGGGAAAGCATATCTACATATATAAACATATCCGCACATCTACATCTGTTCACACTGTCATCCATTGCCCTGTTATTCCTGTATGTAGCACAACCACTTATGCCTGAATTATACTTCTGTGGTGAATCTATGCAGAGCATATGATGTAGCCTATGCAAGTGGTCAATACTGTTGCCAGCATTTATACCTGTGCAGGCTACATCAACAGCGACATGTAGTTACATTTCTAGGGGGGAGCACATCCAGTTATGGCATAGTTTATGGTGTAGAGTTTCAGTAGGGTTTGCAGTTATGATGTACCTATGGTGTAGATTTAACACAGAAATATAAATCCACTGTTAGCCTTTAACTTGTTTCAAAATACTCAATATAGCAGTATTTTGGGAAATTTTTATGAATGAATTAGATCCTCACTATTTGAGAAATGTATGTGAGCTGTCTGTATTATAACTATAAAAGAAGTAAAAGACAGCTCCCGAAACATCAGTTCTCTTTTTCTCTTATTTAGCCATTTAGCCTGAATGATTCTGTCATCAGTGTTATAGTTTATAGCCCCAAGACAGTTAAAGCTGCTGAGCTTTGTTTTATTTTTCCGAGGGTGTTGCTTTTTTTTTTTAAAGAAAAGACAACTCAATCCCTTACAAAGGTGTTTCAGTGCAGAAACATGCCTGTGTGCACTTCCTTTATTGTGACATAATAGAAAAATCAATCAACAGGTGAAGGCAGTAAGGTTTAAAGGGAGGAGACTGTGAGCATTTCTCTCAGGTAAACGTGTTCCAACTGGGAGATTGTATAAGCTTGTCACATATGACCTGACTGCTAAACAAAATAACAGTTTCCACGCCCAAGAGTTCCCATTCTGCCAGGTGTGTGTGTGTGTGCTGTAATTGGATGGCAGTGTGAGTTAGACATATATCTGGTTTCTAAACCTTTTCAGTCAGGGTCTAGGGGCTCTGAACAGAGAAAGAGACCAGGCCCATCCATCCTCCACCCCATTTCCACACCCCATTTCAGTTTCTTACCGTAAATGTGTGGTTAACCAGAAAAAGCTGTTGGTGGGGCCAGAGCAAATCTTGAGGGAAGTGCACTTTGAAAAAAAAATCAAGTTTTTGGTAAGATCAGGGGCATTGTGGATTTGTTCAGGCCAAGGCTGCGACTTGCCCAGGGATGTGATGATTGTTATGATTGAGTTGTGCATTTGTGTTGGGATTACACACACATACGCTGCCTCTCTTTTACCTCTCGCTATACACGAGCGCAGATATTGAGTCAGCTGAAGAGAGAAAGATAGAGGCAGGGTAGGTGGAAAGATAGAGGGCCAAAAACAAGTCTTTGAATGAAAGAAACAGATAACGAAAGAAAACGAGTGTGTAGAGAGAATGACAGAACCAGCACGAGAGCGCAGAGAAGGAGGGGGGGAAAGTAGAGGAGGAGGGAGTGACTGAGCATTGCTTTTCAAGAGCAGAGAGAACAAAGACTCTTTTGTGTGCAGTGCTGAGAGAGTGAAGTGGAGCCAGGGCTTAGGGAGTGTTTAACAGTGTACACCGACTGCATTCCTCCAATGTGATTACAAGACGCTTTTAATTTATACTCAGGAAATGGACTTAACTCTTCCCTCTCCTTCCATTCCCTTACATTTTACCTGTTCTTGTTCCCCATCTTATTGTGCTTATTTGAGTCTTTTAATGAGCTCGGTTTTACCCAGTTTGTGTGCTTGTCATTTCTATTTCTGAGTCCATACAGCACAATTTATTTTATGTAGAACTTATACTGAGAAAGGGTGAAATAAGGTGATTTTAAAGGTGCTTAAAGGTGCTTAAAACTAAAAACACACTAAAACCTTTTGAATACATTTCCTTCCTCATTTACACTCTAACATTTGAAACCTGCACTGTTTATGTTTGTTTGCTTGCTAGCAGCATTCATCTTAACCCGCCTTTGCAATCAAAATGTTGTGTTTCTTGGCCCATTACAGCCACCACGACACTGATAAATCGCTGTACTGTATAAAGTGGATATGGCTAACGAGTTACCAAACAGTTACCTTATCAGACACCCCGCAGGCAACATTAGCATTCACTTAATGATGAATGCTGGTATAATAAACATATCAGCTACAACATTAAAACCATTACACCCCCTCTGACCTGTCAGGGCATGGACACGAGACATCTGGAGGTGGATCCTGGATCTCTGGAGTTTGGAGGCCACGTCTTGAGCAGTTTTTGCAGAGTGGTGGTTGTCCGTGTTAATCCCGTCAGCAGTCAGGGGTTTTAATGTTGTGGTTGATCAGTGTATCTGGCTGTTTAGCTGCTTAATGCTTCACCAGCCTCACCACTTTGTTGCAGTCTGTAACTGTTGCTAATTGGTACTAGGCATGTGGGGTACAGAGGATTTATAAGAAGCCTTTTTAATAGATAGATAGATATAGACAAAAATCTACTGAAAAATAACAGTTTCTGCTTCCACACTAAAAATATCACAGCATTGTTTACAACCACAGTGCCAAAACATATTTCTGCCTCCATTATCCAATTTAGCAAATGACATTTGGGCCTCATGGTCTCCTGACTTGGCTTGCCGAGTCAGATTTTCCTGCTGAAGGTGGAACAAGAGGAGGGAAAACAAGGGAGGAGAAATCTGGAGGATTTGGAGGCCGGGGTCAGGGCACACGGACGTCAACCTCTGGCCTTGCTGCTGAAAAAAAATCAGACCCTGTCTGGAAGTGATCATCACAGCTGCTTGTTATCAGGGGGGAAACATCTGATCTCAGATCATTGGCTTTCCTCCTCCTTCTCATCTGCTTTTTGCATCTTTCTGCAAAAAGTGCAATCATCCGTCCATGAGACTGGCCTCTAACTGCTTCTTTTACAGCACACTTCCTCTCCTTTTTTGTTATTCCACCCCTCACCCCACCACCCACTGTATTCATACATTCAGATGTAAGATAAAACTCCTGCTCTGCAGCCTCATATTTCTCCCTGCTTTAAATCCTCCTCCTTGCTGAGTGATTTACTTTTTTTCCTCCCCTTTCTCTCTCGACATCTTTGCTCAGTCCTCGTTCCAGTAATGAGGCTCTGCATTGTCCAATTCAATCTCAATCTTCCATCAAACGCAGAGAAAAAAAAATATTTCACTCAGGGTAAAGAAAACCAGGGGTGGGCTGAGAAAGAGAATGCACGAAACAAGAAAAGAAAAAGTTTTTGAAAACTCTTTTAAAAGCAGGAATGGCCAGCTCCCACCCACCACCAGATTAGCTTCTCTTCAGAAAGACGGTATAAAGATTTAATTAGCCAACCGTTTCTGCATGGCTCAGTCTTTGCTCTCCTTTTTTCTTTTATCTGTATTTCAATATGCCCACTCTGCATTTTCCAGACCACCTAAAAACCTTAACTCCATCGTTTTGTGTGTGTGTGTGTGTGTGTGTGTGTGTGTGTGTGTGTGTGTGTGTGTGTGTGTGTGTTCTTTTCTTTTGCCTAATCAGAAATGCAGGTCTTTAGTGAATGGAAGGTCTAAAGGGTGAGCTGGGTGAGGAGGGAAAGCGTTTCAAATTGGGAAGGAGGGTGAGGGGTGTTACAGTATATTGTCCATCAAAAACAATACCAGGTTTTATATTCAGCAGGGATTAAGCATCCTATCAACAGGTCTAGAGTGCATGAAGAGCCACATGAGGAGCTTATGTTTGTCTAGTGAGGCACATAAGTAGTTTTATGTATCTGTTTGTGTGGCTGTACAAATGTGTAGCTTACTTTGGCTATATTCACACAGATGCAGCTATGTCAGAAAATGCATCTGTTTCTCCTAGTTTTTCTGTTTCACACGATTCAACCTCAGTGATTTTACACATCAAAGGATGTTTATAAGTCTGTGGATGAGTACTACTTGCAAGGTAAAAGACAAAAGTTCCATAAAATCTTTTGTGGCTCCAGTGACACTTCTGTAGCTTGCATCTCATAACTGCTCGGGGCTAGGGGCTCAAGATTAGATTTTGCACTGATGGTAAAATGTATCCAAATTGTCAATCAAACTGTCAGCAGTCAAGCAGAATTGTGGGTAATGTACAGCCCTTTTCCACCAATATGGTGCCAGTGCCTGATCTAGAATCAATTCCATCCATTTCCACCAGAAAAAGAAAAAAGACTGGTGCACCACAAAATTGCTGGGCCCAAGGTTGAAACCACTGAAGCTAGTGGCTATGGTCTGGGCTACCACAAGAAATTCAGCGATGACTGGCAGATGCACCAAGGCAGAACTGGATCTGGATCGGGATCATTCTGATGGAAGGAGGTAGTCAGCATCACATTGTGAACAGAAAGAAGAATGTGTGAAATTAAAAAAAGACAAGCCTCTGGGTTCTGCTGCATCAAACACAGTATGGTAGTGCAAAAATCTAAAAACTCCTGATGCATGACTTTCCCGTGATTTGCTCTAAAACCTTTTAGACAAGTAGCATGCACAAGTTCAAAAGAAACTGTGGTGGTGTGCTATGGACAATTAATGACTTGACAGTGTCTTGAAAGTTTTTACCTTGTAAAGCCAAATGTTAGGGTTCTGATCTGGTGCTTCCATCTGTCACAACAAAAAAAACTAAGACTGATTGGTCAAGGTTCAGAAAGGACATTTGTCAAGGTTAAAAGAAACACTGAATACTCAAAGGATATGATCATTTTAATGCCCAGTCATCCATCAGGTCCTTCACCCTAAGGCTATCTTCAGACCAACATCAGCACTGTGAAAATATGTAGGTCTTCCATTGTCTGTAGGTGCAGAAGATGTGTTTGCAGACACAAATGAAGAATATGTATGAGAGGCTAATGATCATTTCTAAAATGTAGGTTTCCATACCTAACCCATACCTAACCTTCAAAGAACTTCCTTTGGGGGACTTAAATAAGGGCCAGCGTAGCTGTGATGCATTGGGTACTACACACTGTGGTCGGCTAGTGTGATACTGTCAGAAAAACACAAAGAGGAGACGACAAATGCCAGTATTGCCATTCTGCCAAATTTAGTTGAAAATCTCTGCCATACAATATAATGTTCAGTGTTTTTGCATCTGGAACAGGTAGCTGCACTTCCTGGGTTCTTCATCATCTCACCTGTACCTAAATTAATGCATCTCCATCAACGCAAGACTGTTTCCCCCCCTTTTTTAAATTTTATGGTGCTAAAACAACAGTATCTCCACAGCTGTTCCTAACAGAGCATAGTTTTAACTTTTATGGAAATAAGGAAATAAACCTTTAATATACAGTATGCAACAAATCACATTTTAATCATCTTAGGTGTTTGTTTTCGTGCCCACCGGAAAGTTCGCAATGTCTCAGCAAAGTCTGAAATGCAGCTGAGGTTAGACGTAGAGAAGCAAAAGAGTGAGAGAGTGAAAAAAAAAAGCAAAGCGCCAAAAGAGCTGGACAAGTTTGGAGGAGACAGCTCAGTGTGCCTGAGGGTCTGTTTTGTCAGTTGAAGAGCAAAGCAATGGGGGAGTAAAGGCGGGAGGACAGTGGGTGGGAGGGAGGCATAGTGAAAGTTAGTCTGTATGAAAAGTTGTTTTGTTTTGTTTTTCACATCAAAGCTAGGCCTGGCAATAGAATTAAAATAGGCAATCTGCATTTCCATAAGCTCCTCCTGACCCTCCTGCCACCTCCCCTCACCACCATCTCCTCTTCCACCCCACCTTCATTATCCTCTCATACCTCTCAGCTAACCACCAACCACTCTCCCATCCCAGTTGCACCAGCAAGACCATTGTCACCCACTTGCAGTACTTTACCCAACAACCCCATCCTGATCCACCTCTTCCCTGACCTTCACCTCTTCTGACACCCTTCCCAAGTCCGAGTAGTTCAACTCTAAGCCAGTTTTGGGTAGTTTTGGTATCCCAAAAAATCTTAAATGGGGCAAACTAATGTTACGTTAATGATTTGTATAAAATCATCTCTTTAGAAAAGTTCCCTTGTAGTTTATTAGACACCTCTAGGAAGGTCAGAGGGCAACTGTATCCCTGCAGCTGGATGGGGACTTACAAAGACACATCAGCAAGGCACACGCTTGCTATCACATATCAGTGCCATTTTCTAACAAAGCACTATTCTGTGGATAAGCACATTTACTGGAACACGAACATGAACATTTCAAGGTATGAAAATTGAATTGTTTGTGCATGTCTGCATCCAACTCATCACTTCATGGCCTTAATCTTGTCTACAATTCATCTCCACTCTTTATTACCTAAAGTGGCAGCATGACTCTAGGGATAACAGTGTCAGTTGGCCAAGATAAATTAAGGTGAGATGCCAAAGCATTAAGTCGTGGTCCCTACAGAAAAAACAAAAACTTACATTCTTGTTTGTCCAGTAATTTGGTCTATCAGACACAGTTCTAATTTGGGTATAGCGCTAAATAGCTAATGTTTGCAGACTAAAATACTAACCCAGGAAGGTGAACATGGTAGTGTAGAATATACATGCAAAACATCAGCACATTAGCTTTGTCATTATCAATATAGTAGTATTTAGTTCAAAGCATCACTGTGCTGAGGACAAGTTCAGGGTTTGACCTATGACTATTCAGTGCTTTTCTGGAGGTTGCTGACTGCTAGTGTGAAAATGTTCACAAAGAGTTACACAGTGTTGCACTGAAAAGCTTCTTGCAAATCCTTTGATCGCTAGTAGGTTGCATGGAAGATGCTGACTTGTCTGCAAAGACTCGCAAACTACTCACCAAGCAGTTGTGAAACTGTAAAAGGTGCAACACAGACCGGAAATGGAGACCATTCACCTTTAAAATAAAAGCTGTGACTTTTGAAATGTGTTGGCTCCAGCAATATGGCACAACTCTTACAATGAAGGTGAACGTTCTCGGTTTCCAGTTTGTGTCACACTTTTTCAAGTTTCACTACAGCTCGGGGAGTGAATGGCAAGTGTTTCCAAACAAGTGGGCGTCTTACATGCAAACTATGGGCGACTGCAGCAATCTGCTAGCAACCAAAGCAATCACAAATAGGTTTTTGGTGCAGTAAAAACCTGCTTCTTTGTAACCAAATTCACCTGGCGACAGCCAGCAACCTCCAGCAACCACTAGCCTACTGGTGGGGGAATTCACATTTTCCCTAGCAACTGGAGGTTGGCAGGGGGTCGCCAACCGGTCTCTAGGCCTTGTGACTGAGGGCTTAGCCGTACACCTATGTCACATGACATCTTCAGTTGCTTCACTCATAAATTATTATGGCCACTAGAGGGCACTGTGACAACTAAATAGCTATGGGCTGTAAAAAAAAAAACTGCTTGTACGAGCGATGAATGGGGTAAAATTTTGGACTGCCTCCACTGCTGCTAGCATGGCTTTAGACTCTTAGTCTTTTCACCTTATGAGTGTAATTTCTATATTTTATCTTGAAGGAGATTGTCAAAAAGAGAGTCAGATGGATTATCATTGAAATGGATAATCATTAGTATCACAGTAGTCTAGCTGTCTAGCTAGCTGTACTGGAATAGTTTTCACTCACTGTGAAAAGTGCTACGCAAACTGGAAACAGCATTCAAATATATGACAGTCTATGATTTGTTTTTCAATTTAGACAGGTGTAACCTGAAAAACCTGATCAACTGTACTCAGTGGAAACAGTCTCTATAAATACGGTGTCCTTTGTACAGATAGGTATAATAACAATTATATATATTCATCTAATTATATGACAGATTTCATCTGTGTGGGCTTAGCTGTGTTGCTTCTTGAGCTAAATGATGTCCCACTGTGAAATTACATGTCTGCTTGCTTATTGGCACATATATGTTATATTTATTTGTTTTGACTATTGCTGGATAGTACTGGTTTTTGTTTGTTTCCTTTTGATTGGTTGCCACAGTGGTTTCTGTTGGTCTGGTTCAACATTTTGGTGCACTGCCAGCTCTCCATTGCCACTGAGTTTAGGTCATTGCATGTTAGTGACTTCCTGATGAAAATCTGACCCATTTTTTGGGTCAAAATGCTCAGAGAAAAATCTTTTGGCCACAGATTCATCTACTTGGGCCAATGTGATATCTACAGTCTTAAATTAAATTTGACCATTTAGCAAAAATATTGTAACAGAGTTCGTAAAAGTTAGCCACAGTTATGTTTTGAGATGTGAAAGCATACATGTATACCTTAGTTGAGTCTATTAATCACTTTTTCATGGTGACTGCACATAGACGTATGAAAAAAACACTTGCTATTTTTGTCTATCTTTGCTGCGTGCAATGGGCCTCCCACACATGTTTTTTAAAGTCTGATTTTTAATTTTCTGTAGGTGCAGGAGATGTGTTTACAGATCTAGAAAGGGCAAACCACAAATGGAGAACATCTATGAGAGGCTGATGGTCATGGCCAAAATGTAGGTTTCCATACCCACCACTAGAGAGTCAAACCTTCAAAGGAACTTCCTTTCGGAGTCTAGAATAAGGGCCAACGTAGCTGTGATGCAGTGGGTACCACACACTGTGGTCGGCTAGCGTGATGTGGTTGGAAAAATGCAAACAGGAGACAAATGACAGAAGAGAAAGTGTGAAAGACGCAGTAGAGGCAGAAAGGCATGAGAAGAGTGACATGTAACAGAGACGCATATGTCGAAATAACTTGCTGTGAGATGAAGTTCATAAATCAACCAAGATGCTGAGTAAGCCATTACTGGATCTGAAATGATTCATTACATACAGTATATGCAGCATGCTTTATGGTGTGCTGTAAATTAACCAGGACTGTATCATAAGAATAACAAGTATTCAGTCATATAGTCCTTTTTCTAAATTTGAATTTTGTTACAATAACAGCCTTTATAGCTGACTTTATAGCTGACTTATAGTTATCTGTCTGATGAACGGGTTAGTTGCAGTCACCTCCCAAGCTGTTTTGACCCAGAAGTGTGACGTTTGAGAAGGTAAGTAAATCATTAATTTTAGCTAACACTATGGAGGAGATTCGAAAGAGATAATTTATCTCAATATGGCTCTATAGTGCATCAGCTCTCACAGTGCAATATTACGGTCCTCCCAGCGTTGCCTTCTACTTTAAATGGAAGATTATGTATTACACAATGTATTACACTTTAATTATTTTATTTATTAATTTATTTATTTTGACCACCTGAGGGCAAACGAGCTGTAAGCACAACACTGAACTACTACTACTTTATAAAGCAAATATTTATAATTAATAAATCCAGCTTTTACTTAGCAATATACCAATTACCTGGAGTCCTGGCCAATATTCTTTCTTCTTTTATTTCTCTTTTTTGTTCTCCACCAACTGTGGAGTAAAATATCTGACTCTATAGTTGCTAGATACTCTGAATATGTTCACTGTTTAGTTGCTAAGTTTGTGTTTTTTTCTTTTGGTTTGTTTGGGTTATTTTAGACGTGCGTGCTGCGGTTGGGAAACGATGATGAGATCACATAATACAATATAGTGACCTGTGATGGTTAACCAGATCAAAAAAGCCCCATATGGGGGAAGGAAGCTGCAGAGGTGGGTTGTAATTTTCTGTTGGTTCATCACTACGAGTGAACCCTTTCTTATTATACATAGTAGGTCAGTGTAAATTTATTAACTAAAGCAGCTTAAAGTTAGAGCTAGGCTGATATTAGTAAGCTAGTATTGGCCTATTAGAGATATATCAGTATCGGCATATATGTTTCAGATATTACTTTTTTCTTACAGAACAGAATGCATGAGAAGTAGCTTGGAGTAATTAAATCTAAAAACAAAAACAAAAAAAACAAAAAAACAGCAGCAAGCCTTCAAGCTTTTATCAATTCATGGGCTAAATGAAGCATATCTGTCTATCTCAATGTGATTGTGTTGACACGACAGAGTTCTGAAATACAAACCACCAAGTCCAGTTTACACAGTATGTTTTCATTGTATGTCCCAGTGCCGCACTCTGTGACCTCATGGTTCAGACATTTTGTCCTCCACCATAATGCTGGCAACTTAATCAACTAACTTATTGGAATAATGCTACCCTGTCCCAATAGTACAGGGTGTTTTATGTAAGCACGGACATAATTATTTAATCAGTGCAGTTTGTTAACATACAGTACTGTGCAAAAGTCTTGAGCCATCCCTCATTTCTTTATATTTTGCTAGGAAAATGGGAAATAGGTGCAGCATTTTATTGAAACATGTGCAAACATATATGGAGATGCAGTATATAATTCAAAAACAGAGTTTGTACAGTTCTAACCAGCTTGAAAGTCACTATCTTGGTATGAGTCTGGCTCCGTGGAGGCAAAATATAAAGAAACGAGGGGTGGCTCAAGACTTTGGCAGAATACTGTACAACTGGATAATTAAAAAAGGAGACCCATAATAACTTATTTGTGATGCCAGACTTTATAGTGTTGGTTGTTTTGTCGTAGCTAAACACAAGATCTCCCATTAATAATATCAGCTAAAGATGATCCTAATATAGCTAACCATATTACATTTTACCTCAGCACTTTCACAGCTGTGTTTTGTAAAATTGTTTTTCACATGTTTTCCTTTTAATGACAATTACTAATATTAGCTGGCCTTTAAATGAGGACTTTTGATAAAACCAAAAGCAAGTTCCTGGCTCACTAACATGGTAGGTATGGCAGGAGACTTTGGAAAATTGTGAAAAGTCCCTCTTCATTTATTTTTTTGGCTAACTCAGTAATCTTACATCTTAGATCTCTTTTGAAAATCTGAGAAACATGGTTTACACACATTAAAACCACCCCACAACCACTTCTCTATTTAGACAATAGCAGGAGTTGGAAAATACGGGTGCACTAGTCCAGATTTCACGCTTCCTCAGTCACGGCGGCGAGGTGTTGACCACGGCATTGCTGTGCTAGCACTCAAGATACTGGGCTCTATTCAACCCTCAAGGTCTTAAAATATGAAACACCCTGTTGTATACAAGGCTTCTCAGTCCTCTTTGTCTTCTTCCTCCAAGTTGCTTTCTTTCCACTCTTTCTGTCATTACAGTGTCTTGAATTCTCAGCCATCACTCATGCAGCTGACACTGGAATGTGTTGGTTGGCATCATTCTGATGTCACTCCAGGGGGAGCTTCAGGCAAAACATCATTCAAAATAGGTGCAGTTTTGTTTTGGCACTCTTAATACACCTGTCAGGTTTTAGGTGGGAAAAGAGGTCAACTGACTTTTTTCTCTTGCATATAATCAAAAAGTTACAAATACCCACTTTCCACCAGAGCAGTTCACCATCACAACATTCACAAAGGAAGGCTTTAAATGACTCAAAATTAGATGGAATCCTGAAACCACCGCAATTTTTCAGTTCCCTTTTAGTGATTCAACAGTTGGAGTCTTTATTTACCACAACACTGATCAGAGCTCTAATGATAAAAGAAATGAAGAGCAACAGACCTTGTACTAGCAGAGCAAAATGCTGTTTGCCAAGACTCAGAAAAACCAGAAGTCTTTGTAACAAAAGACTCAAAGCTCTTGTTGACTTCTTCAAAACTACAGGCTGAAAACGCAAAATGTCCCATTTCAAAAAGACAAAAGAGCCACATGCATTTTATTTAAGAAAAGCTGAACAAAATGGAAATGAGTAATAGATCAGTTCAGGCTATCCTAGCATAACCCCGATGAGGAAAACAGGACATTTTGGCTTTTAGACAACACTTAAACAGCAAGAATACCTGGAAGTTTCCGTAGATGCTAACCAAGCTCTAAGAATAGATATACATCTTAATAAATAGTGGAAGACATTGTGGGCGTGCCACATTTCACCTTGGCATGGATTCTATTGGTTGAGGTGTGCCAAACCCTTGTATCGTACGAGCCCAGGCAGGGGCCGGAAATCTAAGGGTGGATTTAGTGTTCAGATCAAAACAAGGCTGAGCCCGAAGTCTAATTTACTCCTGCCTCACTGCACCATATTTACCACACGTTTATTGTTTCACTCAAGTAATGAGACTGTGGAAATGTCCTCTGTGTGGACTTTTTAATGCACATGACTGGTCATTAACTAGTAGCAATTTCACAACATATTTTCTGATATTCAAAGTAAACAAAACATATGAAGGTGAATACAAAATTCCTACAGTAGGTGATACTGGAGCTAGTCATCAGGAGCTAGTGAAGATTAAAAAAAGCTAAATTAAAGTGAAGTTTGAATTAAATTAATGTGGTGGCCAAAGACTCAAGTTCAAATTCTAATACTGCCAAAAGGTAGGTATTTGTACATAGTTCAAAGTCTGGAATAGTTTGAATTTAGGGGGGTTTTCAGATTTTTTCATCCCAGTCGAGGATTAAATATTTACATTCACAGCATTTAAAGAGGGTACCGAAACTACACCCACTTGTTTTCACTTTACTGTAGTCCCTTTCCTCTTTCTCAGATTCACAAGACATTTTTCCACCGAAAGACCACAAGACACTTTACTATGGGTGTTTTTTTTCCATCCCACCATACTGATTAGTATGCCAAAAAAAAGAATTTGTATGCCCCAGTATATAGTATATCAAATGCAGTATCCTGTTAAAAAAAAAAAAAAAAGTGACGTGA
>VUQI01015539.1:45375-71538 GCA_015106735.1 Paratilapia polleni
AAATCCAGTATCCACTTAAAAAAAAAAAAAAAAGTGACGTCCTATTGTATCCAGCTCCATGTTAAAGCATACAAACAAACACGTGTCTTCTGAACCAGAATCCTCTGTGCCAGGTCAGGTTAACTATGCAATGCATACTGAAAGCAAGAGTAAGTACTTTGTATGGGCAGCTGTACATAATGAGAGTAAAAAGAAAAGGTATATGACTTGGAAAGCAGGGAACATGTTAGGGTGTTCATGAAAACACCCTAGTAACACATGCAGTATGCAAAAACCTTAACAAACTCAACACAACTGAGAATGTTTTCCTATTCACTAGAGAGTGACATGAGCTTCGCTCTCCAGCAACACTGTATAAATCACTGTCGTCCGCACACCCGGGAGTAATTTGTGAGCAGTATGGGCTCTGATGAATCTGTAACAGATTTAGATATAACAATCCAAATTGGACGGATTACACAAATAGAAAGACAAGTGCGCCTCCTCGTATGGCTTTGCCCCATCTTTGTTTAACCGTGCCACCGCTGCCACCTTTAACATTGCCGTCATCTCGCTCTGCTCCCCTTCCTCAGCTGACCTGTGACCCCGCCTCTACATCACTCACGGGTCATCAGTAAGAAGAAAGGGGATTTAACGGCTAAGTTGGCCCGGGAAGGCCCGTGGAGGTGGGGGCTGAGCATGTCTCGCAGAATTCCAATCTTCAGCTGACTTCCCCCTTCTTCCCCTCCCACTGTGCTTTTCTGTTCCCACAGAGAGAAAACATCTCCCCTCGTTTTCGGGGATGATTATTGGGGCTGGAAAGCACGTCTGTCAGGAGTCCACTGATGAGGAACAGAAACACCAGCTCTCTCAATGCACGATCTTGGAGAGGCATAGCCAATGATCTGTGGGGAAAAAATAACTTCAAAGAAGAGTGTGATATTTTAGAAAATGCGCTTTCTAGCAGCACCTCCTACAGCTCCACAATTTCAGATTTAAGTACAAAAACTGTATTCTGTGATCAGTGTTAGGTAACATGACTTTTAAAGTTACTTAAAAATGAACACCCCTTTTCAGTTTCTTGCCCACTTTGGTAATATTATCCATAGTTTGTGTAGCAGTTTGTAGATGTCCTTGATCAAATTTGAATTAGACACTTAATGTTCTCCATGCACAATTTGCATTTCACTGTTCTTGTCCTTTATTTAATGAAAAAATTCAAAGAGATATGAATATTTCCAACATTGGCACTTGTATGCAGCTGCCCGCCAAGCAGTAGGAGTGCAACAGAGGCCAGTGCAGAACAAAGGGAAATATAGGAAAATTTTAAGTTGTGTATTTGAAAAAGTAACCTTGCTAACTGATTAGTGCAAAACTAATATGCTGCATTACTAACAACTAACTTTGTAACAAGTTACTCCCACCACTTGCTATTAGCAGATGTGCATCGAGACTACAAAGTCTGGATGTAATCACAAACTAAGACAGTTAAAATGTTACCCATCAAAGTGGCAACAATGCATCATACTGAATTTAGAGGACCATAATTGTTAGTGGGCTCAAAGAAGTTACTGGTCTCAGCCAAGACGTCCAGTACATATCTTGCTGTAAAACCCCAACCTGCCATTTCTACACTTCAGGTTTTCTATGCATTAAATAGACAAGATACATATAGCTTTTGAGGGACTGGTATACAGACATTGCCAGGCTAGATTGTTTCCCTTGTTATATTTACCATACAGACATAAGAGTGCTATCAATCTTCTCATCTAACTCTGTACAAGAAAGCAAATAAGCGTATGCTGCACTGTTCCTTTCTGGAAATCAATAAGTGACTTTTCAAAGCTGAATGTGCCAACCAAGCATCTGGGGAGTGAAATTATGTTTTGTTGTCTAAGAAAAGAGACTAAAAGATTAGAGGATCAAGTAGGAAATCACAAATGCAATCCCATCTTTTCTCTAAAGACCCTCATATCGCCCATTGAGAGGGAAAGTCATTGGAGGTTATTTGTTCCTTCCAGGATTCCTCAACTCACTGCTTCACTTCTGAAGCAGCGCTGGCATGACCGAGGTAGGGGGTTTAGCCTCAAGGCAGGGAGGAATTGTGAGAGGGGCTTGTAGAATTATTCTAGCTTGATCAATAACGCTATTAAACACTAATGCATTCAGTAGAGGCAGACTCAATTTGATTGTGAAGCTTTATTTGAACATGGCAGGAAGCAGCAGCAGCAGAATCACATCAAAGAGAGGCTTTGTGAGGAGAGGACAAGATTAGGGCCTCTGACGCAAGGATGGACCCAGCCAAGAGGAGGCCATGAATACACACACGCGTGCACGCGCACACACGAGCCAACACATTGCAATGGCATTCAATCTAATTCCACATTTTCCATTCGCCTTCATTGGATGGCTACACACACAGCTATGCAGAAGCATATGTGCATGCACATTCATCTACACCCAAACACACGCTACGCCACAAGATTTATGTTTGCTATTACTATCTAAAGATAAAGGCAGCTGTATCAATCTTCTTATCCGACACTGAGAAAAAACAAAAAGGTTGCAAAACTGTTTATTTTCTCTAGAGCAGCATTCATAATTCATTTAATTTATGCTATGATTAGTGGTTATAATTAATCCACCACTTAATAATTTGACTTATAAAATTGCTTTTTATGTCATTCTTGCATTAAAAAAAAACACAAACCCAGCCAACGTTTGGCTTTTACGCTCTAAGGAGCTGCTTTAGTGTGTTTTCCAATGCTTTCTTATATTTCCAGCCTGTCTGTGGCACTTTGCTCCAAGTTAATTTGTTCATGCAGATGACATAAAGGTTACAAATATATAGTTTCACTTTTTGTTAATAAAGGCTTTGTAATTTTATTAGACACTTGGGCAACAAAGCTTTTAGCTAACATCAGCCAAATAGTGCATTTGCTGGAGACTACACATTAACAGACATTTGATGCTTCAGTGGCTATTCACAGCAGCATGCTGGAGAATAGTGACTAACTTAAAATGAATGACATTTGCCATGTTTATTCCAGTGAAGGAAGACATCAACTGTGTCGCTCACTGATGTGCTTTTAATAGTGTTTGTGTATTAAAGAAGCTGTATGGCACAGAGGAATAAGATATATCAGGTTTTTATTGCAGATTTTGATCTCTTTTATTTTATATCTGTTGCCCATAAATATACAGATTCTTAATAGATTTAAAGTACAGTCTGGTAAGAATAGTGTACACTCAAATAGTCACAACTTCCATTTTAATGGTGCTGCACTGTTGCCTCACAGAAAGAAGGCCCTGGGTTGGCCTGGCTGGGGCCTTTCTATGTGGAGTTTGTATGCTCTCAAGGTACTCAGGCTTCCTCCCACAGTCCATAGGTGTGAATCTGAGCGTGTTCGGTTGTCTGTCTCTTTATGTTGGACCTGTGATGGACTGGCGATGTGCCCAGGATGTACCCTGCTTCTTCTGCTTCATGCCCAATGGAAGCTAGGCTGGGTTCCAGCCCCCTGCAATTCCTGAATTGGACAAGCAGTTCAGAAAACGATGGATGGATAATCATGACAATGAAGCCACACGGTTTAGATACACCGTGCATTAAGCTACACAGAACTGGGAAATTCCAGCTTATTAATTGCATTCTTTTGAATCAAACAGCATCCGTGTACAGTCTGCAAGTGACTAGTCAAGCCTGACAAAGGTAATGTAAAGTCATCCAGATGTTGTCATTAGATTTGCATCTGTCAAACAAGTAAAACTGTGTATCAGAAGACAAAAAAAAAGAAAAAAAAAGAAAATGGTGATCTGAGAAGTCTATAAAACACCTGGCTGTACTAAAAATACAGATGCAGTAAAGTGGGTTAATGTCACTAAAAATGAATATTCAACTAAAACAAAACAGAAACCACCTCCACCTCCCACCCCTCCTCCCACTCACCCTCCACTCCCACCTCCTACGTACTTTACGATGCCCTGCTTCCTAATAAACTTTTGTGGTGTTTGGAATCCATTAGGAGCAATATCCCACTTCTCAAAACATCCTGGCTCATTCTGGGGGAGTGGAATAAGGAGACGGGGAGCCGCGGGAGAGGAGGGCCTCAAATTTCCATTTCTATTAAAGGCAGACGCAGGGGATTTCAGTCGGGAGACCAGGGCTCCAGAGTCGAAGAGTGTACAGTCCAATAGTAAAGAGGCAGAAGAAAAAGAAAAGTTATTATGTACCCTGCAATAATTTGATCCTATATAGTTTGGGTTTTCTTGCTGAAAAACACATTAAAGTGAATTCAAACCACCGCAGACTCATTATGATCATATTTAGCTTTTACTTTGCATTTAAACTTATGGACAGGATCATACTTTTGCACTGGCAAGCTAGTTGTAAAGAAAGACACTTGGATCACAGCGGCACCAAACTGTGAGAAGTCTTACAGAGTTAAGAACCAAAGATCAAACTAACAGGAGCCACATGGAACAATGAAATGTTCCTCAAATAAAACAAATGAACCATGTAGGTGTTGAACCAGTCCTTCAGTTAGTGGCCATAAATCTGTTTAGCACCACTTAGCCAAGGAACTTTTGTTTTCTAAGTGTAGTGGTTGTTGTAATTCTTGGTAAAGGCCACTGACAAGTGTCTGATTTCTTTCCACGCGAGTTGATTGGTTTTATCAGAGTAAAAACAACATATAAGCAGAGCTCAATGCCAAGGTCACAGGACTAAAACTGCTTTAAAGGATCTGAGAACTCATGCTTGAAAGAACTTCTACTTTCTTTTCTTCCTTTATTATCTTCTCCTCCTACCCTGCTTCCCCCTTTAAATTTACAGGTATTGTTAGGTACTGTCACATGCTGCTCTTACTCATATGTATTCCCACCATATCAATTCTAGTGGGTGTTATCCAGCTCCAAACAAACCTTTAATCCAATTCAGATAGCAGGCACTCAAGTGTCGCAACAATTGTTCCCACTGTGTGAAAGTAAGCCACTATCTAAAAAACATAAGAGCTGCAAGACAAATGTGTGGCGGAGTGCCAGCGGTGGGAGGTACAGGAGCGACGGGCCTGAGATTACAGACAAAGCAGGAGTAAACAGTGCCTTCAGATAAAAACACAGTCGGGTACTTTTAACAATAGTTCTTTCCTTGTGGGGAGTAACACCAAAGCGCCTTCCTGTATGCGTGCCCCCTTGCATGCGCCCTCACTTCCTGTGGACGCTCAGACATGTGGCTCGCCGGAGACACATCAGCACTGACCGACCCTACATGCCTTCAACCTCTGACATGTGCACTGCTTTCTCACACACAACAATGATGAAAACAGAAGAAGCACTTAAAAGCAGCAATCTAGTAATAGAAGAATAGCCTTGTATATACAGTACAGAAGTATAACAAACAAAATATACTTAAAGGTCTTTGTACTTCAGATAAACACCTCTTGTGACTTAATATTATGGCAATTGGTCTCCTACAAGTTTTGAACTGTTTTCCCTGTTATGCTGTGGTCACAGTGTCGAAAATAAATTTATTTTAAGCAAATGAATCAGTGCCAGGGTTTCAATACAGAGCCCTCTGGGTGGTTGTTTTAGCAATGAAAAAAAAAATCCCTTTGATCAAGGTTTAGGATATTAAACACCTGACTTTTTCCACAACAAAATAAAACCACAATCGCTCTAGTCTGTTTTTATTTTAGTGCCATCAAATACTGACGTTTTATCAAAGCACTGGTTTCTAAAAGATATGCATAAAGTTGAGCTGATGCTGGGATGCACTAGTCTTGTCTTCCAACTTGTCAAATATGGGAAAACGGCTTTCTATCTTCACCTCTGTAAATACTTTTCTGCTGAGTTTATGGGCTCAGTTACACATTTTGGGTCGAGATGAGCGAGAAACCAGTAGGTGATGTTGTGGTAGCTACGTCCATCTTTTATACCGTCTATGATTTTTTAACCCAAACTACAATCTTTTTCTTAATCCAACTCAGTAGTTTTTGTTGCCTAAACCTAACCAAACAGTTAGTGAAAATGAAGGTAAAAAATGACTGGAAAAGGAAAGTTTCAACAAGTAAAAATAAAGTGCAAAACACAAAGTTCCTACAAAGTGGACTGGTAGCTCTTGCCCTCTAATAGTGCTGCAGCCTGTGTTTGAAAGCACTGACACAGTGCTAATGCTACACTCAGAATGAGCAAACAGATTGGATCTGTTTGTGGAAAAAATTTCTCCACTTTGTCACTTGCCAGACCTCCTCCTACTTATGTTTCTTTAAAATGAACATTGCTAATGAGTTGTATCTTTGTTTTTTGTGAAGTATAAGGTAACATTAAATCATCAGTGAAGTAGAGCTTAAATGTTTCTGTGGTGTAACAGCTTACAATTCATTTCAAATGTCATCAGGGGTCCAACTACACAGTTTTTTGTGGGGCAACTAGTTTATCCTTTGACATAATTCTGAAAGAGGTATCAGATAAAAGCAGTGGAGTTAGAAGTACAAAGAAGTGTTACCTTTTGAAATGAACTGGAGCACAAAATAGATATACTCAAATAAAGTAAGTGCCTCAAAATGGAACTTGAGTAAAGTTACCTAAATATAATTAATTTTCAGCAGTGGAAAACACACACAAGGTCCCATGAGACATCTATATCATCAGAAACGCTGCTCATTCCCACTCCCACTCCTACTCACCGAATCCCACTTCACTTGGCTCCCTTCAAATCAGTACAATCATCTCAAGGGGCAAGCAGCTATCTAGAGAAGAAATTGCAGTTCAAACTGGTTAACTGATTCATTATGTTTGTCTTGCTTTCATAAGTTCTGGCAACACACAGTCGGCTGAGGAAAGAAAGCATATTTCTGGATGGTACATCTCTACGGACACCAGAAAGCCTCTTTCCTTCTAAATCATAACTATAAATGACGTTTGCACGCACCATACTTTTATGATTTGAGCCGAGGAGGGGGGTCTCAAAGAGGATCATAAAAAGAAAAGAGAAAAGGAGAACACAGGACTTGTGGATAATTGTGGTGCAGTGTGTGAGAGAGAGAGCGTATGGGAAAGACTCGGTGGCCAGATGTGTGAGGAATGTTCTGGCTGCTGCAGCGTGCAGAGTGGTGGGTGGATGGATGGGTGGGTGGGTTGGGGGGAGGGAGAGAAGACCAGTCGAATTACACAGCCTGCAGATCGTTAAAGAGCTGTCAAGCCTCCAGAGTTCTACTGTGTATTTCACATCATCTCCTGATCAGCCTCACCTCACTGCCTGGAGTGGAAACTAAGTACATTTACTCAGGTACTGTGCTAAGATACTTTAGTATTTCCATATTATATGCATTTGGGCTTATATTATACAGGATAATATTGTGCAATTTCAGTCAGTTTTTCCTTTTGGGTTGATTACCCTGTATTTTTCCCCTGATACTCAAGGTCCAAAAGGTCCAAAGGGTAAATCCCAAATGATTTTGGTGATCACCTGACTTTTCTTTTAGCGCCACCATGAGCTTAACAGTTGAAATGTACTAACAGCTAAGCCATGGAATATGTTGGAAATCATTCTACTAAACTACCTAAATATAAGTTAAGCTTTTTGCGGGGCTTCTTTTTTTGCACAAAGAACACTTTTATTTTTGATATTTTAACCACATTTTACTAATAATGAATTTCTTCTTCTCCTTAAATAGGATTTTGGTATTTTAAGTCAATGATACTTCTTCCACTGATGCACACAGCTGCATCACCGCGGGCAGTCCACTGCGATCAATCTGAAGCCACAAGAAGCTGGGCATGTATTCACACAGGCTACCCACAATGCACCTGGAGGGCTCAACCTGCGTCACAGGCTGATAGCCTGTTAAAAAAAATAAAAATAAAATAAAAAACACACCCTCCATCTGCTTCTCATCATCCTCATCCATCTCTTCTTCCTCCCCCCCACCCCTGTCATCCAGACTGTTTCTCCCTCTGTGTTTCATGCTCTGCCTCACCAATTCATCCAACCCTCTACCACCACAACCTCTGGAGCTGTGGCATGGATAAATAGGCCACAACAGCTGGGCCTGAGTCCTGACCAGGACCACCCCTCCAGACTTGACCAACAACACACCCTTTTCTTCCCCACAATGACCACCACCACCTCTATGAGTCTGAATCCACATGTTTTGAAGACAGAACTTGAGAGAGGTCTCCTTGTTACTGCCTTTGTTTATGTTATGATTTATTTGGGTGTGGATGTATTTTTTTTAATTCATTAAAATTAATTACCTTAGCTTTTGATAAACGAGTGCAACTGCTTATTCTGAGCTCATAAATGGTTTGTTTACAGTTTCAAAGTAAAAAATAAATAAAATAAAATCCAGGTTTTGAGTTATGACAGCCCTAGAAAAATATATTTTCCATGTTACTGCGCGAGTGCTTCAGGACCATACACAAATATACCCAAAACGTACATGGTTCCAATAAATTCCTGATTGCGCCTTTAAGTTGAGAGCATGTTGTTTGTTCAGCTGCTGAGGGCCTCAGAGAAAAACCAGGGGAGGCCACGGAGAATTCATACCTTCCATTCATCACACAGCGCAGGGGAGGAGGGGAGGAGGCAGAGAGTAAAGAAAGAGCAAGGAAATGAAGAGACAAGAGTGTGTGTGTGTGTGTGTGTGTGTGTTTTTTTTATGCTCTGCTGAGTAAGGAGAGAGGTGGGCTCAGCTTTCTGACAGCTGGTCTGAAACCTCTGCTTGAATGATCTGTCCATGCCTCCGTCATGTGATGGTTTTGGTACAAGTCTGCTTGTATTTGCAGCAGTCGACACGCTCAAAAGAAAATGAGTCATTTTCAAGTTTAAGAAACTGATAAACCAGGAACAACAAATACAATTTGAGAAGCCTTGAAATGTTTTGGTAAATATCCTCATTCACAAGATGACAACAGGATGCCACACTCATGTCTGCACAGTAAACATAAGGCTAACTGTTTCTCCTTTGCTGTGTCTCGAGTCAAATTTACATAGTTACATATTTTATGATACTGTATGATACGCTGTCTTCTGTGTAGAATTATGTGTGGTCAAAGACTTAAAATGTAAATGTTTACAAAATATAGCAGCTTACCATATTCGATTTAAGGCAACAACCACACAGGCCTAGAGACCGGTCTGCAACCATCTGGCAACCTCAGATTGACAAGGAAAAATGTGTATTCCCCAATCAGTTGCGAGAGGTTGTTGGCAGTTGCTGTGAAACAAATTGCTAAAACCCCATTCACGATTCACAGACCGGAGGTATACGGTGCTGCACCGAAAACTTCCGTATGATTGCATTGGTCACTAGCAGGTTGCTGCAGTCATCTGCAGTTTACATGGAGTCTACAAACACTCACCATTTACTCTCTGAGCTGTAGTGAAACTGTGAAAATTCAGCATGATACAAACTGGAAACAGAGAACATTCAGCTGCAAAGTAAAAGTTGCAATTTTGAAATATGTTGGTTTCAGTAGTAAGACACAACTTTGCGGCAACTTACTAGTGACCAGAGCAATCACAAGGAGCAATCACATCACCCTGATTGCAACCGATTTCACCTGCTGACAGCCAGTAGCCTTCAGGAACCACTTGTTGAATACATATTTTTCTCTAGCAAACAGAGGCTGCCTGGGCCCATGTGACTGAAGCATAAGACAACACTACTCGTACACAAGTACACAGTGCAATGAAATGTATTACATGGAATGTATTACATCCAATGAATCCAAATTGAGACATAGTTGCCTCAAGTCTTTGTGCTGTGCTAAACTCAGAAGCTGCTTGCTGTAACTTTATGCAACTGATATGAGAGTGGTATCAATCTTCTCATGTAATTCCCAGCAAGAAAAAAAACAAATGTATTTTTCAAAAAATAATTTTTGTACGGAGCTGGAACCAGGACCCATTTAGTTTGGCACTGCATAAAGAGAAGAATCCTGTGGCTATTCTGGCTTGCTCTATTGTCCAAATTAAACTTTCCACCAAGTAGTGTGGGGTTTTTGTTCATATTCAAAATATTCTCATCCCAGGACATCAAATACCGCCATTCTGCTATTAGCAACTGAGGTCTCAAAGTTGTCCACAAGGCCTCCTTTGAAACTGATACAGATACACTGGCTGTAGCAATAGCAGGACATGAGGGTTAATGTCTTTTTCTTAAAGAGCAACAGAGTCTGTTGCTCTTTAAGAAAAAGACAATGGAGCCAAGAGGGGTGTCACAGGTTCCTCAGCTAAGAGACCACATTTTCGTGTCCCTTTAGGGAGCTTTGTTTTGCTCTGTTTTACTTGCTGATGATTTTGTTTTCTCTTAATTTTCACTTTAGCTTTCACTTAATGCATGGATAGATTTAGGAACCTAAGTATTTTAGTTAGTATCGAGAAATGATTCTGATTTGGGTTGGGGAATATACCCCTTTAAATTAACCCTACATGCTCAAAAACAAAACTTAAGTGTAAGTGCATTTAAATGTGGCTTTGAAGGGTCCTGGACACATCAGTCTGTTACAAATTGGGAGTGAGGCCCAGCTCTCTAATGCCATGACCCAAAAAATACCATCACCAACACCACAGGATACCTCGTGAGTATCTCTGACAAGTCAGCAACTTTGACAAAACTGCAGTTTTTTTAAAGATAACATGCTGTCATATCACAAGATCTTCCCCAGTAAAGGGACTTCCCCCGCGGTTGTTATGGTATTATAGGTGTTATAAACCTGCTCATTTTTCTAAACAGACATTCTACAGTTTCAAAGGTCAAGCATGAACAGGACTGAACAATCTCACTTCAAAAATGAAACTATGTTGTTGACTGATTTTCCCTCAAATTGACACTACTAGCTAAAACCTATGGTATATTACATGAAACACTAAGCTTCCCTTACCAGGCTGTACCAGAATTGAAAAAGAAACCTGTGAGGCCTGATTAACATAAAGTTATGGAGTCTTACTAATGTAAAGACATACATGGACCTGGATGTAATAATAATAATATACAATCACCTTTGCAGTCTCTCTTAAAATGATCACCTCAAAGGAGTGATGGTGAAAGCAAAACTTGCCAATTATGTAAGCTTGGGTTATCACAAAAAAAAACCAACCTAAAAATGCACACAAGTGAAGGATGACTAATCCCTGCTGGTTTGTTCATCTATAACCTCAAGTAACTGTCTCTTTACTGTCACTATGATTCAACCTGAGATGCATCTCCATTCTGCTCCCACTTCCCCAGTTATGTCCGAGCATTGCTTCATCCTGTTGTTACTCACCCCAGTTGCACCAGTGCTTCTATACAGTTGTCTCATCAGCACTTCTCACTTCCTCAAAACCTTCACAACTGAAAAACACAACAAGATGGCTGACCTTAGATCAGGAGGAACACAGCCACTGTGGTAAAGAAATAATTCCAACCACGTGAACCACGCTGTGCCCAGAACAGCTGTGTGCGTCGCTGATTCAACATAATTCTAAGGCTGTTAAGTTTTTTTTTTTCTTTTCTTTTAAACCATTTGACCGTGTTTGGAGTAAAATATTTTGACATAATCACATTTTCTATTGTACCAGTGCCTGTCGGAGTCGAGCCGAGGCCAGGGCAAAGGAACTGGGACAGGAAAAATAAGGAAAGGGCGGGAAAAGAAAAAACACATGCAGAGGTTGTTTTGAGAGCCCCAATCGTTTATTACCCTCGATTTTCAGTGGCTGAAATTTCAGCCTCACTGTGAGGAGAAACTCGAACTGGTGGTCCAGCTGTCCACAGCCTGCCAGAGTCAAGAAAACCTCCACCGCACACGCTCTCACAGACCCACTCCCACACTCTTTCCCTCCTCTCCCGACTCTCCCAGCCAGGTAATCAATGGGCAACGCACACCCAAACACAGCATGGCTGTGAGAGGGATCAGAACAGGCTGTTGTGACATGTAGGCCCTACTAACAAATCACTTGGCTGGGTGACCATGTTCCCGGCTGTATGTTTTATGTTCTCTCTCTAGTTCTCACTCTGCAGCAAAAAACACAGACAGAAGGTCAAAGAATTTCAAATATTCAGTCTTTTAGATTTTTTCCCACAAGAGGAAACTTGGGGCATATCCATTATTGTCACATGTAAATGTGAAAGAGTGTATTTTTTGTTTTAGAGTCATTTTAATGTTTGTCCCACAAGTGGACCCCACATGGTTTCCATACTGTGCAAAAAAAATGGCAGACAGTGTTCCCTTTTTAGTGATAGATACAAATACAAATAGTTGAGCTTCTGTAGCAGAAAAGATCTACTGCTTTGTTTAAAGGGGGGTCATGATCTGTTATCCCAGAAGCTCTCTTTTCTCTTCTATATCTACCACACAGTGAAGGAAGGCCGCGCTGACCGCGCAGTGACTCATTATCGAAACCTATGCCGCACACAGGGAATTTGTGACCTTGGGCATCTGACAATGAGAAGTTGTCTAAACTGCTTGTCTTATCGTTCTCCTCTGTCTGTATCTGGGAAACTTAGTCTTTCCAGGCCAAACTCTCCCACAGCCTCCTACAGCTCTCTCCAGCTCAGACACGAGGAAAGCTATGCAACCATGGCAATGTGGAGCATAGCTTTGATCTGGGATCATGGTACAGTAAATCAATTCACTTACACTCCTTCTTGTGTTACTTTATTTATCCACAACACTTTCCAACAATTTAGTAGTAAATGTTACTTGAAACTGCACCTGTATGCATTCAGTCTTTTCAACATAGGTTTTTTGTTTTGTTTTGTTTTGTTTTTCAAACAGACGGTATTTTGGTCTTGTTGAGAACAGCCTGTACTTTCCTACAAACTGAACATTACCGGGGTGAAGAATATGTGTGCAACTGGCTTATGAAAGTAAATATGTAAGAGTTTAAACATGCATTTGTTAATTTTTTGGCCACTCACCACTGTGATGTTATTCCCTTTAAAGCTGTTATGTTTAAAACAGTTCCCAATTTACACATGCAGTAGACACAGAGTATTAATTTGGAATCGTGATCATGTCCAATTTAAAGTTATCTTTCCCTGCAAGAAATGCAATGCTCCGCTAGGTAAAAGTTATTTTTGCTCTGAGCTGCTAAAGGACAGACACTCTATTGGAACAGCTGCCTACTGTGTCTTTAAACTCCCGATGAGTAAAAAGACACAAACAAAACACTAAAACAATCAGCTGAAAGACACTCCTTTAAATGCTTTGTAAAGTGAAAGGGAAAGTGAGTCTTTCCAAAAACTTTCTGTGACTTAATCTCTGATCCACTGTTTTTACACTGAAGACATCAGATCGATTTTAACTTGAAAACATCAAATCGGTGCAGGCACAACTGAATACGAGTACAGGAGGCAGCTGTTGGGGTGGAGGAAGTTAAGCAACAGTGCAGCAGCGAGGATGCAGAGCTCAAGGTTGTTTTATGCATACTAAATCAGCACAAAATGTCTAAAGCAATCAGCTCGTGCATTTGGAACTTGTGACTATAAAATGACTTCTGCTTGAACTGCTGGCATTTAGTGATGACAGTGTGTCAAGTAATAAGAAATTCACCAGCAAAATGTAAGGAAGAAGAGGACCAGTAGCTGATGTAAATATGCAACCCAATCACAAATGTTTTTGAGTAAGAAGATTCATGCAAAATCTTTATGTGGCCTCAAGAATACACAATTTAGATGAGAAACATGTTACTGTGAAGTAAAACTCTGTGACTGAAGGTGTCTTCACCAAGCAGCAACATCCAGGGCTGAAAAACGAAGCCAACAGTATAGTCCCAAAACTATAGTTTCTTTAATGGCCACTTGGGGCGACACCGAAAGTGATTCAGTCCCCACAGAGTTCCATGTTAAAATCCTCAGTTTCACAGCAAAAAAATAAACATGTTTACAACCTGGTTCACAATTTACAAATAATTTCCCCATTCAAGACAACCTTACTGGGGTGAATTTCTGTATAATCCACTGTACTCCATATGGGCTGCGGACAGTCAGCATGTTTTTACTACTGTCTGTGTATAAAAAAAAATTTGTACACACTATATTTTAATGCATTTGAATGATATCAACACTTAACAATAAATCAAGAACAAAAGAATGGATGGATCAGTTAAATATTTACTATATACTTACGTTTTTACCCCTGAGTCACCTTATCAAAGGGAATGTGTGATTTTTAGGACACTTAAGCTTAAGCTTTTGTTACCTAGCCAGTATTAACGAGAGCAGTAATATTCCAGCATTACTCTCTCTTGTGCGCTTTCCAAAAGTCAGGCTGGTCACAGCCAAGATGCTACACAAAACAAGCAGGTGACATCATGGTGCCTACGTCCATCTTTTATATACATTCTATGTTCCTCACACATGTTGCCATCTTTCGAGGATGTGCTTTGACCTCATCCAAATGATCACATTATAGTACTATAATCAAAACTAATAAAGTAGCTATTGATTCCTAATGAATTCATAAAATTGATATAAACTCTTGTATGTGTTATATGACACAAAATATGTCACATTGAAGCCATCATTCAGCTTTTTAGGTGCTGATTACTGGTTACTGGAAGTTAGTGATGCTGGTAGTGCCAGAGCAAAATGAAGGGTGGAAGAGGGTACAGGGGAGGAGGAACAGGGTGTATGGGCCAGCAGATGTTTTAGCTTTTGGGTTTTGGCTAGAAAAGGGCAATTAAGAACCACTCTTAATGAGGCTGGCAGCCACCCCATAAACTGTCTGGTTCAGTGAAAGAATTGCTCATTAGACGGAACTGCCCAGAAAAACGCCTACCTCCCCCAGTCGCCTCTACCCACACTGGAACAGGAAGTGATGGATCAGACATTTGAAAAATTGTAAGCCAGCATCAGACAAAGTTGCTTTATGTTATGTCTGGCTTTAAAAACACTAAGTCTTGTGTGTGTGTGCGTGTGCGTGTGTGTGTGTGTGTTCATAAGTGCGTGTTTCAGTGTGTGTCTTTGTGTGCTGGCATGTTTGTTGCACACCAGGCCAAGAGTGGTAATGATGCACATTTTCCATGAGGTAGCTAACTGCGTACCTCTAGCATTAAAAGCCCAGAATGGCCAACTGAACATTACCGATGAGAATGGTAACATTAAAATACCAAACAACCAAAATAGACCCTGCTATGATCCTCAGATGTTTGATTTCCCACCCCGATTTCTGTGCACCATAAATTTCTAATTTAGCTAATAAATAGTAAGAACCACAGCAAGGGCTCTAGAGAGCTGGCTTACAGCTGGTTATCAGTCAGACACAAATACAGAAATCCACCAGCGGAAAGTACATTTAGTTACGTAGCATACAAATTGAAGGTACCTGAGTTCATTTCATTTGACTGTATCCTTATACTCCATTACAATTTAGAAGGCTGGCTTACTAGTTAGTTCAGCTATTAGGATTTTAAAGTGCTAATACAGCGATGCCTTGTTATAAAGGTTCAGTTAGCAGAAATCTAAATAATTTATTGTTTCAGGGATATTTATGCAAAATGCCAAACACTTCACGGTTCCTTTTCCTTGTCTTCCATTACAGCAAACTGAATAATTTTTGACTGTTGATCAGACAAAACAAGCAATGAAGGTGTCACTTTGATTTTTTGTAGCTGTGATGGTCACTTCTCAATATTCTCTGAATATCTTGTCAATTATTTAATTGACCAAATATTCAGTAGATTAACTTTCCTCCATTACTGAGGGATTCTCCACTCTCACGCTATCTGATGAGGCCTGTCCCCGGACCTGTCTGGCATCAGGAGCGCTTGGCACAACGCTCCCTATTGAGCCTTGACAAAAACTAGGTCACTTGCAAAGCCCTTGCTGGACACGTGGAGTGGAAAGAAAATAAACGGGGAGATGAATGGAGCTCGACTGGAGGTGGACGAGCTTCCTGCAAGGGCCACACAGGGATGCTGAGAGAGAGGCTAAGATAGTGCAAAGCTGGAGTAATGTAATGCTGTTTCTGTTATTTGCTATAGCTGTGGAGATTGTCATACTCCTGATATCTAAGTCTTCCTTTCACTGTTACATATTTTGCATGTGCTGTAGCTGTCCAAGCTTCCTCCTGCTGAGTTCAATAACATCTATCTGAACTTATAAATCATGCAGGAATTTCAAATCCCATATCTCTTTCATGAGGCATCCTCCCTTTTCTCTACAGCCACTGCAAGCAGGCCCTGGCTAATGTCTGATAGCAATTAAGCTTTGGGGAAGTATATAAACAAACAAAGTTGCAACACATATGACCTATTGTTCACAGCACTAAGAAGTCTACAACAAGTTTGCAGCACACGTGTTGTTGTCATCACTGCAAAGACAGGGCGTCTAGAAATATCTGGCAAAAACCAGCCATGCAGGAAGTGAGAAGAAAAATGCTCAGATGATAGACAGGAAATCAGGTGACTTTTATTGTTTTTCCCCTCACAGTGTCACAGTAGGAAAAGATGCAGTAGTGCCAAACCAAATGGCACAGAAAAGCTCACACTCACACCTGAAAGAGCCATATTTCTCTAAGTGAAAGTACTGAAGTTCTCAGTCAACAGTCCACAGAGTTATGGAATCGATCCCTGCCCCCACATCCTCCCTTCACCATGAGCCTGAAGCGTATGTCTGCCAGATGTCCAAAGCAGAGAGGGGGAAATGAAAGAGCCGAAGACTGGCTAGAGGTGTCTTATATCGGAGGAATTATTATCCTAACGATATAACATAACACATGCCGTCAGTCCCTCCAGGAGTAACAACCCTAGATCTGTATTAGAGCCTCATCCCTTTCATTGAGCTGACCTTTTGGAGGAGGAGAAGGGCAACGACAAGGATTTTCCTTTATCCATCTAAGATTTATCTACCTTTAGTCTGTAGATAGATAGATAGATAGATAGATAGATAGATAGATAGATAGATAGATAGATAAAGAAGTATATTCAAGTTCAAGAAAAGCTTTGCATAACTCGTACACTGAGCTAACATGAGCAGCTCAAATAAAGATGCCTGAAATCTATTCTTGAGCTTGTGTAAGTTCTCGTAAACTATATACATGTAGGGAAACCTGATCCAGTGACTTGACTGGAGTTGTACCGTGTAGCTCACATGTATACAGACCCTGCAAGATGGATATCTACCCCTCAGCCCCTAGAGCATTCAGTGAATAGATGAGGAGGAGGGTAGACAGTACCTGACATTTACTTAGTACTGCAGGATAGACAGACCATTGTCTTTGCTGAAATGAGAAACTCTGCCACAGAAGGGCGAGCAGAGGAGAAAGAGGGCAGTGTCAGACAACCTGATATCAATCTAATGAAATAATAGCAAGTGCTCTGATGTGGATATCTGGGATATCTAGACTTTATACCTCATTGTCAAGCTCTTTCTCGACCTTGGGAAGGGCACTGACACAAAAACCGTGAACTCTGGTACACACATTCACTTTCACTGCCTCAAAAGGAGACACAGGTCAAACTAAACAAGCTAAATTCCCTTTAACATGAAGCTTCTGTAAGTGTGACCACAGAGAGATTTCAAAGGTCTGACTGAGATGGCACTGATGAACATCACAGGCTGAAATGTCACTCTGCCTTGGGCTTGTTTTTCTGATTGTCTATTGATAACTAACAGAGAAGTAAACAGGCATAAAGAGGGAGACAAACAGCACATGTGGCAGCAGAAACAAACATACAACGTGAAGTCCAAGCCAATAGCACACGCTGTCTCCTGATCTGGATTACTTTCCTGCGTCTGTGCAGTAAGCCAGACCAACGTGCTTCCACAAAAACAGCACGAACCACTCGGCATCCATCATAGAAAAAGAGGAAGGGAAAGAAGAAGTCAAGAGCTGGTGAAAGGAAGTGAGACTGAAGCCAGCAAAACATCTGCTCTAGATCCTTTTTAGTGAAGTCCGTCCCCTTCTTACAGAATGTTTTGTTCGTCCATGGGTCAGGAACACAAGCCAAACACACACCGACACACACACACACATACACACAATGAGGCGCTCAGAGATGTGTGCACACAGAGGGAGAAGTTAATAAGTCAATAGGACAAGGCTCCATATCTTATTGGGCTTTGTTTTAGTGGCTAGTCCAGGAGAATAATAAACGGGACTGACACAAATCAATGTTATCTTTTCACTCATGAGGGTGGATGGAGCGAGCCAAAGAGACAAAAAGAGACAAAAAAGAACACAGGAACAAAAAGGAGGAGGAAAAAAAAAGGAGCGAATAAGAGAATGAAAAGCCCCCTTCTGACTCGCAGTGACCCACATACATTTGCCCAGCTTTTCTGGGGCTCGCTCTCTCTTGGCAACCGGCAGCCTCTGTAAAAGAATCCCAGCGTTCAGCCAAAGGCAAAGCCAGTGTGAGGGTAGAGGAGGGGAGGGGTGAAAGGCTGAGAGAGAGAGCGAGAGAGAGAGAAAGAGAGAGATGTGGATGGGTGGACACCAGGCCCCTCCTTCTCCTCCCAAAGGCCTGTTGCTACTGGTGACCGGCGCTCAATGGATTCCTCCAGATCCAAGAGGCTAAACATGCACAGACTGCAGCATTGGGAGATAGACTGTAGGCCAAAAAAAGTAAAAATAAACCAACAATAACACCCACGTATGAATGTATAAAATGGTTACTCAAAGAATAAAAGGAAAAGCAAGTAAATTTGTACTGAATACCCCCTAAAAATGATATATTATTGTGACATGGTCAGATTTTCAACTATCATTCATTGTTTAATTATCCTTTATACTGTTAGGTATTGTACTTCAGTGGCACCCGTGGTTAAAAAGTCATAATGAAGCTAACATAAAAATGCCTTAAAATTGCATTCTTTTCCTTGGTCACAAGGAGGTGATGCCTGTAGTTAAAAAAAGATTTCCGGTCCTTTAGTAAATTATGGGGAAATGGCCCTTGGACTTGACTGCAGTCAACGCTGTCCTGATGAGTTTATGTCATCAGCCACTCATTTTGGGTCATACTGAATAAAACATTAAGACCATTTTGTAACTGATGGTCATTGTAAGTGTCAGAAAAGAGGATTATCCAGGTTATACTCTAACAATTTGTGACTGACAAGTCATTAGCCAGTGAGCGTAGAGTTTGACAGTATGATCCATCCCTCGCTCGTCATGTCATGGTTCAAAGCACCAATATGGCGACAGTGAAAATGTTTCAAAATGGGACTTCACAAACCAGTGTGTGACGTCACAGCAGCTACGTCCATCTTTTCTACTGTGTATGCATGGAAGTGCAAAAACTGCAGTTCTGCATGTGGTCACTTGAATCTGTCTCCAGAAACGAGTCAGTAGACTCCAGTATTACAATTTTTTGACTTTATAGCACTAAATAACAAATATATAAGTCTGATACAAACAACAATGCTGGGTCTATAGCTAATTTCCTTCGTTATAACAACTGTAGTGGGCTTTATATATATATATATATATATATAAATGTGTGTGTGTGTGTGTGTGTGTGTGTGTATATATACTCACCACTTTAAATTGTACTAAACCTTAAAGGTAACATTTTTAATGGCATGTCCTCTTCGAGTGATTGCCGTGCTATAGCAGGTAGCTTTCTGCCAGGCCTCACCTCAACTATTTCCAGTCACCGAGCTGGACCTGTTGACCATGTTTATTTGTGTTGGTACCTCTGAGGAACATTTTTAAAGCAATTATCTGACAAATAATATGGCTGGCTTTGCAGTTAATTGTACTAACACTCTGTCCAAGTAGAAGTGCTCCGGTTTTGGTGAATGAAATTCTATTATTTTAATTGTATGTTACTTAGCAACAATTAGCATGTATGCGTGTCTGTGTAATAGACCCAGACAGTCTAGACATGTTACTAATTTAAATTTTGGTACTAGCACAAGCTGCTGAAGAGTGATTAACCTTCTCAAGTAAGAAAATAGTGGACTAAAACCCAAATTTTATCTGAATTCTTTAGATTTATGTACATCGTTGTTTATTTCCTACTTTAATTAGAAGATGTTTAATGAGATTATCATTTTGCTATATATTTTTTAATTGTAGCTATCAGATAGATGACTGAAGTAAAAACAGTATTACAGCATAAAACAGAAATACTCAAGTACAGTACTTGAGAAAATGTACTTATTCACAACTGGACTGTATTCAGTGGGCTAAGCTTTGCCATTTGGTAAAGTGGTAGAAGAGTAAATCTCAAGTTCTAGTTTCAGCACCTATGCAACTTAACATAAACAGTTCTAATGTAACTTGCTACACCAACACCTGTCCATCTTCACCTTTATTTGATCCAAGGAGAGTAAAAAGAGACTAAACTGAATTATCTTGGCTCACTGGTTTACTTGGGACAGAGCAGCAGCTGCAATCAGTGAACAAACTGAAAAGAGACCAGTAGAAGGTTTTAATAGGGCGTTTGATTGGGGTGTCCAGACTTGTAGCCTAATGATGGATGAATGCGGAGCCTTCTAAGCAACAGTGACATAATCAGAGAGCTGTAGGTCAGCTAGTGACAGCTGAGTGGCTGCGGCTGAGCAGGAGAAAGGGCCCTTTCAGCCCGAACGCTCACGGACGCCGATCCAAGTTCATTAGCAGTCAGACTGGCTACAGGGCCTGTTGCAGGCTTCTCCAAGCCACACATGACACACATACACATGTATCAGCAAGCACTGACACACTGAACATCACATAACAAGCAGCTTTTTCTTCTTAAAGTGAATCCGTTTTTGTTCTTAATGGTCCCAGGCTGTGATTTTTCTCCCCTCTGCTCGCCTTTTAATGGCTCTGGCAAAGCGTTTTATCTATAAACAATAAAAGGTTGGGGCTAAAACATTTTTCTCTGGTTTGGCCCCTTCACTACTAATCATCTATACACTCTCCCCTCTTTTCCTGCCATTAAGCTACGATTGAGCCAAACCCGCAGCCCAGCCAAAGAACCTGATAGTCGTGGAACCCATGCAGCTCTCCCCCACCTTGGAATGCATTTCTGCTGTGCTGCACTTTTCGCCATCCAGCAGGGAATGGATGCAACCCCCCCAAAAAACCCCACCCGCACCCACCCACTCAGACACAAACACAACACCACTTGCTTTTTGAGCAATTGCCCCACAAACCTCACTGGGCCTACAGTATGCTCATGAACTGACTGACACCAAGTAGTGGAAAACATCTACGTACATTTTACTCAATTAATTATTAACTGTAATGAATTTGTTCTATTTTATTCATGTTTTTCGTAACACTTTACAAAATGGTTCTTGTCCTTGCATTTCCGCCTCAAAGAGAGATTTTCTTCTCTGATGGCATCATTGAAATGACTCTTCAAATTATCCAATACTTTAGAAAAGTCCAACAAAATAAATACAAATCCTTTAGCAGAACATTGCTTTGTCATTTTCTTCCTATTCCATTAAATATCTCCTAAATGTTAGGAGGGGTTGACAACCACTGAGCTATACTCATCTTTACATTATTGTGTTCATACTTTTACTTAAGACTTCTCCCACCATTACTGACTCCATATCAGGGTTTAATAGCACACATTTAAATTCAACAGGCTAACAGAAGCACAAAGAGCCACAAGCACTCACACCCTTCTCCTCATAAATGACCACAACTGAACAGAGACAAATTCCTCCCCCATCACACTGTTCAGCCTCCCCAAGCCACAGCAGGAGCAATCATGGAGAAAACGACTCCTCTGGCCAAACGCTCATTCTGGACGTCCACCTCTGCGTGTGTGTCGAAGTCAACATAACATGTAGACCGCTTCACCTCATCTTCCACTCCCTCGCATCAAAGTACAGCATTTCCCTTTTGGTGCATCTTTCACCTTCCTACATACTGTACTCGACTCATTTCTTCCATCACACCCCCAAAAAATGCCAACCTCAAACCTCTTGTGAGTGGGCTTACAAACCTATAGCAATTTATTTAGAGGTGGAGGTGTTTGGACTGAGAATAGGTGCAATGTATCTGTGCTTTGAAACTGAAAAGCAGTGAGTGCAGAAAGGTTACATGCATCCCAACAGTGAAGCCCCCTAGTTCCTGTGGGAACTATTCTACTGCCCCCTGCTGGCAGAAACTCACATTTAATAACTCCATATGCATTGCACACCTCTTTCCCACAGTACAGTAACACCATACCCTCCTGCACAGTTCATTCACTCTCTGTTTGATGACTCAAATTATACACTGCACTCATTCTGTAATTACATAGACTCTAATGTGTTACTTCACATTAAAAGGCAACTCGCCCATGCTCAGGTTAAAGTCAAAGGAGCTGCAGGGTCCTCATGTGACGAAGGTTTTCCACACCCTGCCACGCTATACCTCACATGTACACGCCTGCAGTGCAGCAGATTGTTTCATGAAGGCATCAACTGGGTTACGACCTGATTATAGACATAATGAATGTGGAGGGAAAGAAAAAATGACACCTGAGACCCCCCCACACACACCCCACCCCCACCCTGGGGCCCGCCATTCTGCTGTGGGTGTGTGTTTTGTACAGCCATTTGAGTGTGTGCTTGGATGTTTGTGAATAACTTTTCTAAAGAAATTACAAGACGTTTTTCTCAATTTTAAGACTCTACCTAAAAATATTAGTTCACTCTAATACATTCACAGCTTCACTCTCATACTTGTGACCTACTTGTACCTACTTATGGCAGAACCCAGCATTGTTTTACAGTGGTAAGACATAATAAAACCTTGAATCAATCAAAACCCACAAGGTGAGAGCTGATCTACACTAAATCCACTAGCCAAGTGGTGCCAAGGAAATTACATTGGTATATCACCAAACGTTCAGGTCCTTAGTTTGAATACCTTAACAGGAAGAAACCTCAGTATAGACAGACATGCAATAGATGCTGTTTTTTAGAGTAGACAGGCAACAATAAGGATTTGGGACGACATTGAGCAACAAGGTCCTCTCCACCATCCCTGTTGTTGACAGTGGCAAATGAGGTAAATCCAAGGCTGACAGTGTGTAGCTCATGGTGCGTTCACACATGAAACATAATATGCCTTCTAACAAAGCTGTAGTTGTGGGTGTGTTTTTGTCTGCATATGCAACTTGGAACAGGAAGATATCTCACTTTTCATCTATCCGACAATTCTACCAGCTGACAGAGTGCAGCTTCTATTGTTTTCAACTTTCCTGGAATGATCGCAGGAAGACAGTTTTGATTGCTTTGTCTGTCTGTAGACATATTTTGTAAATGGAATAAACACAACACGCAGCAAAAAAAAAACTGTACAGGCATGTAGCTGAGACCAAAATGAAGGCTGAGTTCAAACATGGATTGAGCTGACACATGACTACTGAGTACAGGGAGCTGGAAGCATTGGGGCCAAGAGGCCATATAATATACTATATCCTCATCTAGTGTTTAAACATTCAATAATTACCAGCTGTGATAGCCTAGCTGTTAGTCTTCACCTTGTGGGTTTGTGACTATATGTGTGTGCAATCATGGTAAAATGTGGTCCTGCTGACATGGTTGTAAGAACTCCAGCAAAGAGAGTTTTGAGTATTCAACAGGTGTGTATATGTCACGCTTGGATGTCTCATGTATAGATTTTATTCAAAGTGATAGTCACAAAGCTTTACAGATGTGTAGTTGACATCAAATTGAAGGCCAATTTTCACAATAGGTGCAGTCTAAGAACTCGAGTGATTGCATTGACTACCAGACTGTATACTTTCTGACATAAACCACAAACTCTGAAAGCCAGTGACTGCATGTTTGCATCTAACGCACTGTGTGTCTGCATGTGTAGGTGTACATCTGTCATCTGTCTAAGTGCCAGAGTTGGCATGCTTAACCGATGCTAAAATGAGCGTATGTTTGTGTGTTTCTTTGCTGATTTTCCTACGGGCCCATAAGCATTGTGGGGTCTTTTTCCCCAGCCTGCATTTGAGTAGGTTATGGGCTCTGGCTGCAGTATGGGGAACATAATAGTCTCATTGACTCAATCACAAGCTCTGACCTGCCAGCCTGCCAGCTTTGTGAGCAAGCTGCGGAGTGAGCATTATTGTAAAAAGTCTTTTAAAACTGCTATTAAGCCACATTAGATGCATGTGTGGGGTGCTGATTTGAATGGTTTTGTGCAGGAGTAATGTTGTTTTCACACATTGGAAAGAAGGTAGTACATCGTGTAGTATATTAGTTCAGACAAAGAGCAATTTTGCTGACAGACTTAATGGGAAAACAGCTTATGAATCACAGTTTTTTGTGCTTGTTTTTCCTGTGTGGTGGTTTCGGGACGTTTGGTTTCTGCCGATGTATCTCAGAAAAATGTAGAAGTAACAGTACACATTCTTTAATGTGAGAACCAATGTCCTCATTCAGTCGCTGCTTGGTCACATACTGGGTGCATATGTGCAACATAAAAACCCTGACAAGCAAATGCTATGTTTAAACTGATTTGTGAATCAGCAACAGCTGATATTTGCTCATCATCATCCAGATAATTACAATGAAAGTAGGGAAGTGTTCTTAACTATGACTTAATATCGCTACACTATCAGGGTAAATTATAATGAGGGTGCACAAGACCCATGTTAGGGCTCTGATACACCAACCCGAGAGCAAATAACTAGCTCTGGGTTGTGTCAAGATGCTCCTGAAGACACACTACAACTGGCCAGTCTACATGTTCAATGCACCTGAGCAGGCAAAGCCAGCCAGTAACCCGTTCTGCTAATAAACAAGCAAAAAAGAAGAGGTGAAACCAAAAGAAGAAAGTAGAAATCAGTCCTTTTCTGCACTGAGCAACCAGGAGAGCAGCCACCGATACGGCCCTGTTCAGATACACGTCAGCACTACAGGTAGGTGGAAAAAAAAATACTGCACCATAAAATGTTTTATTTTATTACTTTGTTATGTGAAAGTATAAATTCGCAGCTGGCACAGCTTTAACTAAGTGCAAAGTCACTTAGCAAAGCCCTGGCACTGGCCAATCAAACACATAATGCAGCTGTTTACCTCTTGAGTGTCCCAGTGTGACATAATCACCTAGTGATAGATAAGAAGTTGTGATGATGGCACAAAAAAAATCCACGATGCAATGGTCTGTTGCTGGTACGATGATTTATTTACTTGAATGTGGACTCTCAGTCCTCATCCTTGTGAACATTTTTAATTATTTGCTAATTTTACTTGTGCTTATTGTGCTTGTGTGTGAATTGTATTCTGTGAAAGAAAAGATGCACATTTTATGATGTGAAAAGAACAGCCACAAAACACAATAATGACTAACATCAATCACAAAGTCGCCCAGACTTTTCATGGGTATTCTGGGCAATCGAGCAATGACTCATTTCATCACACACTCACAAAATGCATATTAGTTCATGTGGGTGAGAAAATACAGTCATTTAGTGTTTTTCCTAGAACTGCTATTGCTGTGCATGGCAGTAGGACCTGCTAAATATTAACAAATGAAGATGTGAGAATAAAGACCCAAAGAAAATGTTTTGAAGTATTTTGTGACAACATCTGAGTAATTATAAACTTCACATAAGATTGGTGCCAGTACTGCCTTAAATTCCTGTTAAAATTCATCATCATTCATTCATCATCCCCTGGAGTCTGGTTCTTTTTAGGTTTATCTATTTTAAAGTTAAGAGACTTGTTTTTGATTTTTCCAAGCTTTTCATTTCTTTTGTATCCATTCCTTGTGTTTCATCCTTAAATTCTCATACAACTAGGATGTACAATTTTACGTCTGAAGTTTGTTTGACAAAACTTTAATTGATTTTGGTTAGACATCATAATGTTTGTGTTTCATAAACATAAGTAATCTCTCAGAATCTTCCCTTGATGCGTGATCCATGTATGATTTATTTTTTGCTGTTAGCTGTTGACTTATTAATAGTGGACTTTGACTAGACCACTCCAAAACATTAATTTTGTTTTTTGAGTCATTCAGAGGTGGACTTGCTGGTGTGTTTTGGGTCATTGTCCTGCTGCAGAACCCAAGTGCTCTTGAGCTTCAGGGAACAAACTGATGACCAGACATTCTCCTTCAGGACTTTCTGGTAGAGAGCAGTATTCATGGTTCCATCAATTACAGCAAGTTGTCCAGGACCTGAAGCAGCAAAGCCGCCCCAGACCATCACACTACCACCACCACGTTTGACTGTTGGTATGATGCTCTTTTTATGAAATGCTGTGTTAGTTTTACACCAGATGTAACAGGACACAAACCTTCCAGAAA
>VUQI01015544.1:2220-15114 GCA_015106735.1 Paratilapia polleni
AAAAAAGGAGGCACCGACCACTATCTCTGATGCAAGCACACTCCTCCCCTCCCCAGCTCTCACCTCCCCGCCTCTGGTCATCAGCACAACCTGTCCACTCCGTCACCATGTGCGCTGCAGGCCTGACAGCCACAGAGAGAAAGATCAAACTGTTGCCATGGAGATTGTGTGTTCGCCTATGCATTACACTCACAACTTCCTCCCCCAACGCCATACCTCTTCTAACCCTTTCCAGATTTCCATGCCCCCGCCCAAGCCCCTTATCCTTGCCATTTAACATTTCAAGATGAAGACTGAGGATCTGAAAATTGCACAAGGTAAACTGAAAGAAATTAGTACAAGACAGGGAAGCGGAGAGAGATGGTCACAACTGGGAATGTAATCAGACTACCCTCTCATGTGTGGGCGTCTCTTTCTTTCACGAGAATTTAGCTAATGTGTTTCAAGGCTGCCACACTGATGACACAAAGAAGGGAACTTTAGTCAAGTCACCTGACCGCTTAAGGACAAACTGGGAAAAGCTAACGGCTGCAGTTTATAATCTTGAATAATACCCATTTTACTCATGAAACTCAGAGAGCACATCCTCCTGTCAGGCCAGCAAAATTCTTTAATTTTGTCTAATTATAGAAAGCATGAGATGTAAAATTATTTTAAGTTAAAGCTGTATTTGATAAGAAAAAAAAAAAAAAAAAAGATTATGCAGTTGTGATGTTGAAATGCAATATTCAAATCTAGATCCACTACAAAAACCAATTACTATCAGGCAAACAAAGGAACTCATGTTTTCAGTCCTGGCTGCTTAATGAGAAACTGAAAAAAAAAAAAAAGACTAACGGTTGGAGAAGTTAAGTACAGTATCTTAGTGCTTAAGCTGGCCATGGATTTTCACCTTCCTCCGTAGCTGTATTACAATACACAAATCTGCTTTCAGTTGTTCTGTTACAACAGGTGTGTTTCCAACCTGTGCACTTGAGAGTTTTATTTCCCTTGGTAGCACATTCTCTAAAGATTACTTCAGATGCTGGCAGCAAGCTTTCTCAATCTTGACCGATGAACCTGAGATAAGCCTCGTGTTACACTTGAGAAGTCTGCTTTCTTGGCAAGCGTTCACTCTACAGAGATATGACACTGAGAATCATCGTACTGTACGTACACAGGGCACTACTTGATGCGAATTAATGAGTCATCAGTTAATGCTTTAAATCTGAGACAGATCCAAGTGTCTGTTGTTTATGTAGTGAATACTGCACAAAGCTGACTGCATGCCATCAAACACAGATGCCATCAAATCACAAGTATTTAACGCCTCCTTCACCCACAAACCCTGCACAAATGTACAGATGGTTTTTAAAAAAAAAAAAAAACACAACATAAAAAGGTGTTGGCCATTTTGTAACACCAGAACTGTTTCAATGCACTCTGGCACAGATTCTCCAATTTTACTGATGCCAGTCTTCCAAAAGATATTCCCTTGTTCCAGAATCTCCCAATAAATGCCACAGGTTTAATCTGGGTTGAGATCTAGTGACTCTGATATGGCAGCGTCACGGCATATGATTCACAATATTTTCATACCCGTCAAACCAATCAGTGACTCCTAGTGCCCTACGAATGGGGTTATTGTTATCCTGGCAGAGAGCACTCCCCATGGGATAGAAATGTTTCATCATAGGATAAAGGTGATCACGCAGAACAGCTTTGTATTGACTTGCAGTGACTCAGAGGTAAAGTGAAACCAATCCATGCCAGGTTATTTCCACACACAACAAAACAGAGCCACCGGATCCCCTCCCTTTAGAGATTCCTTCCATTTGTCACCTCTATAATATTATATATATATACACACACACACACACACACACATAAATATATACATACACACACACTATAGTACTCTATATAGTATATAATGCTATATACTACTATTATATATATATATATATATATATATGTTGCATGGCTGCCACTGTCTGTTGTTTTTTTGTTACAGTTGCCACATACAAATATAATTAAATTAGTTTAACATCAATTGCTTGTTGCTTGTCCGTTGAAACTGGTGATGCAATATCAAAATTTTCCATTAAAAACAGAGCAGTGTCACACCCAAGTTGCAGCTAAACATAGTAACTAACTGTTACATATAGACACAAATAGAGTGGACTTCACTAATGTGAGTCCACATATTACCACAAAACCAGTGATTCCTGTACAGGACATTGCTGAGGCTAGGTAAAGATATTATCTGTAAAAGGACTTTGGACTAGGTGTGGATCATCTTTTGTGCAATTAGTAGCCAAATCCATTGCAATGATACTCTTTTGACTTGTGACTTACATAACCTTTACACCAATTTAGCAAACCATTTTCAGTGTAATTTCTAAAACATTTATCATCAACCTACTTACAAGTGCATGGTGATCACAGAGCATACAGCAAACAGTGGTGACAGAGTCCGACGAACATCCTATGAGACTTGCTACCCTACCTTACAATCTGCAACGCTCTTTTGTCAGAAAACACAATACCGCCAACACTGAACATTGCAACATTAACATTTGCTATCTTTTGAAGTTAAGGAACAGAGGGTCTTCTAAGATAAAGAATGGGATCTCAGTGTATGAGGACATCTACCACTTAAACTGAATCAAGAATGTTTCCACCCCAAAATGATCTGCAATGGTTACCCATTAATTCTCATCATGTAAATGCTTCTAAAAAGCATTTACATCATTTTAACCTAAAAATACTGTTTGTGGGCCTCTCTACCAAAAAAAAGGTAGTCTTGGTTCTGGATATTACTTTGTAGCAGGTTTACACTAACAGAAGTTGTTCTCTTTTAGTCAAATAAATATCCCTTAACAAATTAGCCCAAAACTCTACAAAAAACAGGAAAGGTGGGGAGTGAATGAGGGTCTGCTACTATCCTGCCTCAAAAGAAAGGGGGGTTCAGTCATTGTAATGCAAATGTGACTGCCTTGTCTGCTGTTTGTGGCAGGAAATTTAATTACCAGTGGTGTAGCTACGATACAAACAGGTGGAATGCTAAGAATGCCACTGATGACACACACACATACACACAGGCTGAAAAACATTTCATTTCACAACGAGTTTCAACTTGTTGTCACCACATGAGGGCCAATCAGTGGCAGCACTTTTCAGTATGGGATTTGTTTCTTTGTATCCTAGCAGCACAAGTCTGCAGTGATTTCCAACATCTTTACAGCTGGAAGACTTGATACAAGTCAAGAGGACACTTAAAACAATTTTCCCTATCAACAAATCTTATAAAACAGTAATGACAGCACATCAGTTAAAATGAAAAGCACTTAACAAATAAATGAATTACGAAGCTTATAAAATTAAAACTTTTCATGTGTACAAATGGCACTATTAATTTCCACTTAACAAGCCCCGCGAGGCACTCTTTTCTCTGTTCTTCTGCTTTGCTCTGTGATTTCCTGACATGCCTTTGACTGGAGTTATGGGACAACCCATTAAAAGCGGCGTTAAAAATCCGACAATGATAGGTTTCAAAAGCCAAACAGTTCACTTATCACAGCGGGAGGTAAATGAAACTCTGCAGGAATATGACCAACTGTAAACAGCAGCAGCAAAACTGATGGTAGTGACCGGGTCCGTGTCTATATCTGAAGCTGGCTATTGGATTGAGAACTTCTCCCCGGGGCAGCAGTGGGCCTCATTAAGATAGGCTAAATACAGCATGAGCAAACACACACACAAGCGCATGCACAGCACACACCAATTCACACACCACATACACAGAGAGAGAGAACATGTGACTTAAAGCTGTGTCAGGTCACCCCCCGCCCAAGAGACCACTGCAGCTGTCCTATTGATGGCTGAACTGTACTACACACAAGGGCCCATTAAACACTCAAAATGGCACACGGGCAACAGTGGACACTGCAAAAGTCATACGAGCAACTCTAGACATGGCTTAAATTAAGGCTATAAGAGAGGAAGGTAGACCTAAAGAAGAAACATTAATGCCTCTAAAATCACAGGTCAATGTAACACTTACTGCTGGCGATCTCAGTGTAAGGCAATGCCAATAAAGCCAAGTCTGGTCACTGAAATTCAGGATAAAGACAGACGGCAAGTAAACTACATCCGAAATTTTAAAAAATTATACCTCTCCTTTCAAAGCAGTGTGCTAATTAATCATTTCTGCTTTTTTCAAGCTACGCAGTAACTAATTTCTAAATAACTCTTCAACCCCCAGCTGCTATCCACTTTAATTCTCTTTTCTGACCTGCCTCTGCAGGCTGAAGCTATGCACTCCTACCACAAAGAGGGGGATGAAAATAACCTGATTAAAAACACTGACTTTTAAAGAATAACACTTCGCCCCCTGGCACGCTCCAACCTCTTTCTTTCCATGACTTGGGTGTATTTGTATATCAAGTTGCCATGTAAACATAACAGTGTCACGCTCAATTGGGGGGGGGGGGACACACACGCTTTCAGCGCAGTCATCTCTTTATTTTCTTTGTAGCTGCTGGAAGTTGTCTGACCAATCAATGATAAGTTTCCTTCTCTGACACTTACTCCAAAACAAGCCAACTCCTCAGTTAATGTGCAGATGTCCTGGTCAAAAGGGAGTAAAATTATGGAGGATCATAAACATTATATTTTAACATAGTCAGACCTACTTTTTTGACCCATTTAACTAAAAAGAAATAGATATTGGTTCTTATCGCTAATACATCTTCTTCACTTAATCATTCAGAGCTTCTTTCCAAGATGAATTCTTCATGTAAATACAAATTTAAAAGTTTATGGCTCAATTCATTCTAAAGAGGGCATTAATTAGAGAAATTTTCATGCTGCAAAGATTCTTCCCGATGCTTCAATAGCAAACACTACAAATGACCGAGCACCTGACAGTAAAAAGACAGTTCATTAGGATTAATGTACCTCTTGGGACAGAAAGAGACACAATCCCAAAAGGGGAAAAAAGGTGTGCAAAGACTTGGGAAAACCAGCCACAGACATTGTAAAACTAATGAAAGTCTCTTGTTTCCTTTGTTTCCTTTAAATGCTACAGCACAGATTGAAATGTATGTTAATCTCTGCAAAGAGATCAAACAGCAACCTTAATGAGACCTTCTACTTGAACAAAGAGGCAGTGGCACTGGCACTAAAAACACCTTGGCCATTAGCAAACAATTTGCTTTTGGATCTGATCAATAAGTAAGGCATTGCCAAAACTGGAAAAAAAAAGATTGGTTAGATGACTCTAAATTTAAGGGCACGAAATAGGTCGACTAGTCATTATAAAATTCATAGTTGTATACTGCATGCATTGTTTAAAATGCACATAGAAAACAGCAATTTCAACGCTCAGTTTCTCATCCAAGACAGTAAAATCAAGACAGAGCTATATAAAAGAACCATCACAGCACCACCTAGCTGTAACATATCCATTTATTCAAGCCATTTCTCATATATCACAACTTCTTCACTGTGTAAAGTTACATTTTGGTATCTGAGGTTATCCACTTTGATTAACGATGCGATTTACAAGTGTGATAAACCAGGGGAAGCATCAGGGTTAGTGACGGTGTAACGGGGAATGTGGTAACCACGCCGGCAGAAGTTTATCAGTGATCGACTGTTCAGTGTTTTTGATTCCTTTTACGACATCAATCTGTGAGTGAAAACTGCCACGAAAGAGCTGACAAACTGCCAGAAGAAATCAAAGTTATCACCCTGAGGAGATGCATGGAGCGGACGTTGGTTACGGTTAGAGCTCCAAAACCGACGCTGCTAAGGCTAGCTAGCTACGTTTCCACCTGCTTGAACGCGATTCTGGGAACGACGAGAAGTTTGCCCGTGCTGTAACGAACAACACATAGTCGCCGTCAACAAGGCGACACGAACTCACAAGCGAACTTGCACTCATGGCTGCTGGTCGTCCAAATTAGCATTAGCTGTAGCTTGACTGGTAGCCTAACCATCTATCCCGCCGGTATTGAGCTGGAAGTGCGTTCACGTCGCAACACACAGCACAACGTAGCAACAAGTGTAAAGTGATGCTGAATCAGTTTGGAGTTGAAGCAACGATGTCACGGAGTATAATGTTAAAAGCAAAGTGTAGCAGAAGTGAAACGGATCCCAGGCTAAAGGCTGTCGCCAGCAACTGGTAAATGTCAGTCAACTGAGGAGTAGAACGCCGTTCTCAACTTGGGGCGGATACCACAAAAGAAGGGAAAGTTATGTTGTGTAAAATAACCAAGACTCCTACTAACACGTTCGACCTCAAAATTAGGCTTAATTCAGATTCTAAATTCTACAAACATATAGTCACCTTTGCCTTGAGAAAAGTTGTGCCCTCTCTCTTTCCACTCTCTCCCTCTCGCTCGGTGACTTCCAGATGCTGCTGCCGCTGTTGCTGAGTGTTGCGCCCGTTGGTAAGTAACTGTCTCCACGGCTACAGTCACTATAGCGCGACGGGGTATCGAGGCAACTGTTGCTACCCTCAAAAGCCTACGTCAGGGTCCTCACTATGTAAGGGAGGGGCCAAAGAGACGACCGTTCCGCCCAGTTAAATGAAGCTGTAAATTCATATTGAACCACTGGGAGGTGGTCTTGGCTAAGGAAGTGGTTAAGTATGGAGGACGAACGCTGCCATGGCATAAAATAAGTAAAGAAAAAAAATACACGACTGAATAAATTAATTAACATACATTAAATACTCCAAAAAATGTATGTATTAATTAATTAAAAAAATTATACTTCTTAACATATTTATTTATGCATTATTTTTCCACTTATGTTCCCTAACTTTTTTTTTGCTTTACTTTTTACATTTTTTTTTACATTTTGTATGAGTTTCTGAAAATAATGGGGGCCAACAGAACTGTGTCAAAGGGGAAACTTTTTGCCTTCTTGTTAGGTTGTCTGATCTAACTGAGTATAACTACTTTTTCATATTGTTACTCTGACTGTATTTCAACTAATGTTGAATAGGGTGATTTTATATAAAGTTAAATAACTACAGAATTAAATTAAAATAAATTATACACTTATCCATACCTCAAAAATTATAGTAAATTTGGTCCTCCATAATAATATCCACCAATTCATCCATTTTCTTCTGCTTATCCATTCAGGGTCACGGTTGGGCTGGAGCCTATCCCATCTGTCACTGGGCGAGAAGTGAGGTACACCCTGGACAGGTTGCCAATCTACTGAAGGGCTAACACAGAGAGAACCATTCGTGCTCACATTCACACCTATGGCCAATTTAGAATCACCAATTAATCTAACATGCATGTCTTTGTGTGTGAATGAGAGGGAGGCAGTTATAATGGTGAAGGTGCAAGGAGTAGAGGTAGTGAAGGTGAATGAGTTTAAATACCTGAGGTCAGCTATCCAAAGCAATAGACAGTGCACAAGAGAGGTGAAGACGTGAGTGCAAGCAGGGTGGAGGCAAGTGTCTGGGTGATTTGTGACAGAAGGATAGCAGCAAGAGTGAAAGGGAAGGTTTGCAAGGCGGTAGTGAGACCTGCTATGAAGTATGGTTTGGAGACGGTGGCTCTGAAAAAAAGACAGGAGGCTGAGCTGGAGGTGGCAGAGCTGAAGATGCTGAGATTTTCATTGGGAGTGACCAGGAGAGACAGGATTAGAAATGAGTACATCAGAGGGACAGCTCAGGTTGAGTGGTTTAGAGACAAAATTAGAGAGGCAAGGCTGAGATGGTTTGGACATATTCAGAGGAGAGACAGTGGATATATTGGGCAAAGGATGTTGAAGATGGAGCTGCCAGGCAGTAGGAAAAGAGGAAGACCACAGAGAAGGTTCATGGTTGTAGTGAAGAAGAACATGCAGAGGGCTGGTGTGGCAGAGTATGCAAGGCACAGGGTGAGATGGAGGCAGCTGATTCACTGTGGTGACCCCTAAAGGGAGCAAAAGAAGAAGAAAGAAGACTGACTGTGTTAAATTGACTGCATTTATGATCTGAAGGAGCTATATGATGTGTATTACATGTATCACATGGCAGCAACTCAATTCATTTAGGCATGCAGACATGGTCAAGATGACCTGCTGAAGGTCAAACTGAGCATCAAAATGGGGAAGAAAGGTGATTTAAATGACTCTGAACATGACATGGTTGTTGGTGGCAGACAGACTGGTATTTCAGAAACCTCTGAGCTGCTGGGATTTTCCCACACAGCCATCTTTAGGGTTTATAGAGAATGGTCTGAAAAAGAGAAAATATCCAGTGAGCAGCAGTTCTCTGGGTGAAAATGACTTGATGATGCCAGAGCCCAGACGAGGATGACCTCGAGCTGATAGGAAGGCAAAAGTAAGTCAAATAAGCAGTCTTTACAACCAAGATATGCATCTCTGAATGCACAACATGTCAAACCTTGAAGCAGATGGGCTACAGCGGCAGAAGACCACAACGGGTGCCACTCCTATCAGCTAAGAACAGGAAACTGAGGCTCACCAAAATTGGACAACAGAAGATTAGAAAATCGTTGCCTGGTCTGATGAGTCTTGATTTCTGCTGAGACATTCGGAGGGTAGGATCAGAACTTGGCATAAACAACATGAAAGCATGGATCTATCTTGTTTTGTATAAATGGTTCAGGCTGGTGTAGGTGGTGTAATGGTGTGGGAGATATTTTCTTGGCACACTTTGGGCCCTTTAGTACCAACTGAGCATCATTTAAACACCACAGCCTACCTGAGTATTGTTGCTGACCATGTCCGTCCTTTTATGACCACAGTGTACCATCTTCTGATGGCTGCTTCCAGCAGGATAACACACCATGTCACAAAGCTCAAATCATGTTTGACTGGTTTCTTGAACATGACAATGAGCTCACTGAACTCAAATGGCCTCCACAGTCAGCAGATCTCAATCCAATAGAGCACCTTTGGGATGTTGAAGGAAGTTTGCATCATGGATGTGCAGCCGACAAATCTGCAGCAACTGTGTGATTCTATCATGTCAATATGGACCAAAATCTCTGAGGAATGTTTCCAGCACCTTGTTGAATCTGCGCCACAAAGAATTAAGACAGTTCTGAAGGAAAAAAGGGGTCCAACTCAGTACTAGCAAGGTGTACCTAATAAAGTATCCAGTGAGTGTATGTTACTGTATTTATGATTGCTGCCTGTTTATTGTTTTCAAGTTAAAATATCTGTATAGTGAAAATAAAAACAATGCATTTTTTTTCTTTTTGCAACAGTGCAATCAGCATTGTCTTCATGCACTTTGCCATTTTCAGCACATGATGGCAGCATATATCTATATTGTGATAAAATGTGGTCAGACAATTTATCAGGTCTTGATGAACGGAAGACAAATGCTTTACTGAGTTTCTGTGTAGAAGCCGAAATATGAGTACGTTTAAATGTTAGTTTATCAATTTATCTTTGCTCAGCATCAGTGATGTATGAAACATTCTGACTTCAGCAAAAGGCCTTTGGTGAGGTTGGACCTAAAATAGTAAGAGGGAAGGTGGCCAGAACTTTTCTTTTCTTTTCTTTTATCAGTTTTGGCAAAGCAATAAATAAACAAATAAATAAATAAAGCCAATTTTTATAAAGCCAGCCAAATGAATAAATAAATAAAAAGCTGTCCATGAGTATTTGAGTATTCTGTCTTTTTATTATCATTAGTTTATGAGAGTTACAATTCATCTATAACTTCAAAATTGGAACAAATTGTTATTTTTTAAATTAATTTGTTTAAATTTGACAACTTTTAGGCCAAAACAGAGTATTTCTCTGCAGAAATCTGCAGGCTGTCTCTTTAAAGGGACACTGCCATGCTACTGACATTTAAACATGGACATTAAAAACAGGGGATTAAAAAAACATGGATGCACACTTCTTGACAATTTAGCTTTGCTGTAGCTGCAATTTTGAGATTCAAATTAATCCAAGCTATAGATGACACTAAAAACAGTGTTTGGCATCTGGTTTGAGGACCTGCTGGTGTGGATATCACTTCTCTCAAGAAAATAGGTTTATAGGGAACAAAATGTCACAATGTTTAAAATTGTTCTTTGATACACTTAAATAACATGAATGCAACTTTACAGCCAGCAAAAACAAACAAATTAATTCATCCATTAAAAATAGAAGTTAAGTAAAGCCACACTTCCAAAGTGGATGGACTGCAGTCTCGCCATTTTGTTGGTTGTCCCTTCTTGCTGATACATACTGATGATTGTCTCTTTGCCCTTAGGGCTACATATTTGATGACAGACTGTATATTAATTATAATTAATATGTTTATGGATCTGCAGAAGAAAGTGGATGAATGTTTATGGATCTGCTGTGGTGTCTGACACAATCTACCTTAACCCTAAATGCCAGTTACAGCAGAAGACCTCCTACTGCAACCCTAACTGATACAGCATTGGCCTTAATAGAGCCTCTGCTGCTCTGTTTGATTACCAATAAGTGTTGCTTACTTACTTATTTATGTATCAGCTATATGTGGCAAATTAGCTACTGCTCTTAATAAAGCAATATATAATTAGACCTTATCACAACGTCTTTGACCACAATACTCTGCAGCTGCAGCCTCCTTCTGAGCTTCAGAGATGAATTCCCCCTCCACCCCAACCTGCTTGACTTGCAGTATGCAACTCAGTTTTTTTTTTTTTTTGTTTTTTTTTTGCTTAAAAGTTTTATATTTCAAAGTACATTTCTGAAAGATTGAACATCTTACCTGAGATGACAATGGAAAACGATTCAAACACATATTCCTCACACCTTGGCAAAGACTGGATCATTTTGGTTTTAAAACACCCAACAGTAGGGAGGTTATGTGTTACTGATCCAGCGAAAATGACTTTTGAACTTTTGAACCCTGTGAAGCCCCTGAAGTTCCATCCAGGCTGACTGTTTTTGTTTTTTTTTTACTTTCATTTTCTGTTACTTTCCCTCTTTACCATCTTTTTGTTTTTCTAGGTAGTTTTTACAGTTGCTCCAGTTTCAGCTACATGGGAAACCTATTGGTAGCCACTGGGAAAAAACAAAAGCACTGTCCACTTTTGCAGGAGAGTTTGCATCCACACAAAAATTCCTGATCAAAGTGAGGCTTATAGTTCACAGTCTAAATGCAGATGTTGTCGCTTTTCCTATAGCTATTACCTCGTCACCTTTTGCTTCATAATAATAGGTTACCGCAAAAACATCTTGTCTTTTGCTTTTGTACAGAAAGTCAAATTGCTTTTAAATACTGTGCTGAAATTTAAAATTTAAACACCACCTTCAGGACTTATGGACCAGTAAGGACAATTATATTAACCTTAACCAACTGTATGTCCCTTGAGCCTTTGCCATTTTTACAGTTAAAGTATTTTTCTGTGCATGTAGTACAAATTACTCCTGTAAAAATGAAGTATACAAGTTAAGTCAACAAATTAGAAAAATAAGTGTGCATATGGCTGAATAGAATTTTGCCTAAAATGATGCAGGCCCCTCATGATGCCAAAACAGCTCTGATCCAGGAAGTCATGGACTCCACAAGACAACAGATGCCAAGACGTAAGCAGCAGATCTTTTAAGTCATCACCTTGTATCATGCAAGGTGGCGACTCTGTGGATCTGAATAGTTTTTCTGACACATCCCAGTGATGCTAAATTAGACTGAGAACACCTCCCATTGTTCCTTCTACCTGAATCTTGCTCCCATCTCTTCCCGGGCAGACAGCACACACACAGACACAGCTGTCTGCATGATGTTAAAGAAAATATGATTCATTAGACCAGTCATTATGCAATAGTCCTTGTTTGTTGTTGTATGTGTTCTGTTTTGCAATTAAAAAAAGACCTCAGGCATGTTGAGTCCCAACAAAATGTAGCAAAACATTTATTTAAATAGAATCAGTGAACGCCCAGTTTTGCTACACAATTGTAAAACACAGATGGATCCACTGTGCGCACTGCCTTTTTAATATGGCTGGATCTGTGTATGTGTTGCTGCTGATTAGGAAACGCCTCTGACATACCCACCAGCTGACTAAACCTGAAATCTCTACCTACCTTGTTTCATTGCCCTATGATCCAGCTGTAACACTCACATGCCCATTGCAGGCCCATTCAGGTGTGGACAGGGCTCACCATGAGTATGGTGTTTGGTTGCAGCCACATACACAGCAACTATATACTCTGGTACATTTTCTGTCATGGCCAGCATTGAGGTTTGCATCAGTTTGTACCTCTCCTGTGGGACCACCACTCCCCACCTGTATCATTGGCTCCCATGCTGGGGTTTGTATGTCCTTGGGCTGCTTTTGAAGGGTTCCAACCCCCCCGCAAGACCTGTAATTTTGGAGGTGCTCTGATCCAACTGTCCATCCATCACAAATTGTTACTCTGATTTTTTTTTCTGCCAATTTTTCCTGCTTCCACTACATCAACTTTATGACTGACTGTTCACCTGCTCCCTAATAATAAATGACACCTTTAATAGGTGTCACTGTAAGATAAAAAGTCAGTCAATCTTATTTGCTCTACCTGTGATTGGTTTCAGTCTTGTGGCTGATTGGTATTCAGTGGCACATACAAGAAATTCTGGTTCTGCTTTCCTACGCATTTCTTGTAGAGATCATTGACGTTTACCAACGATACCTGCACAGACAGCAATGTTATCTCGCTAAACAATGGCAAACAAGCAGCTACAGGCAAAAGCTGGACAAATATATACAGGTAAGAATGCTATAAGTGAATGTAACATGATGTCATACAAATATAGTAGTGTAGTTGTGTGTTTAGTGTTATTTTGTTCATGATAGCCAAAAGCTCTGTGACACCCATACTTGTGAATGTATCTTTATATTGTAAAATTGTATTATAAGCATGCAGACAGACAATAACCAGCACAACTGGGTGTTGCAG
>VUQI01015548.1:1985-14959 GCA_015106735.1 Paratilapia polleni
CAATTTTTGTATAAATGTTACCTTTTTTTTTTTTTTTTTTAGGATGGGTAGTACGATATGAGGCTATTGTTGTATCTAAATTACTGATTTGGATTGAGATAAAGATACGAAATTCTCGACACATATTTGCAAAAAGATTTTACTGCAATAATAGCCCCAAGATAGTAAATGCAAATAAAATTGAGACAATAAGAAGTCACTAAGTTATTATAGAGATCATCCCACTTCTTTGTTGGTGTGTATGCAAATAACAGTTCTTATGGTGAGTTTAACATAGAATAAACATAGTAAGTAAAATATAAGAGGAAGAAGAACAAGAATGAGTCACAGAATAACACGTTTCACTGGTGTACTTTCAAAATCTCATTTACCTCAAAGGCATAGTTCAGCACAAAATCAAATTCTTATGGTGAGTTTAAAACAGAAGTAAGCACAAAATGAGGAAGAAGAATCCCACATTTCACAGCTGTACTTTTGAAGCCTCAGCTACCTTAAAGGGACAGTTCACACCAAAATCAAATTTACTTATTTGTCCTCGGGTCCATAGATCTACATCCATTCAGATAGTTTTTGTGTGAGTTGCAAAGTTATGGAGATATCTGCAAACATTTGACTCTGTATAACAAGAGTGAATTTTGTGGAAAATTGGTTGAAACTGCAGTTAATGTTACCTCAAAACCAAAAAGACCCAATAAGAGATTTTTTTTTCAACTTTCCTATGATTTACTAATTTATAAAATCATGACACAGTTTGTCCTTAATCAGCACTTACTTTGTGGCTTCAGGTTTGACAACTCCGGCAACAGTCAGGATTTGTCCGACCTTGAAGGACATGTTCTTTATTATCATACCCTGTGCAGAAAAAGAGGGGAGTTTGATGATACAGTGCCTTATTGTCTGGTAATACTACTGACTTTTATTAGATCCAATTATTATTGCAGCCTGAGGCACAAAACAGCACTGGCAATAGCCTCAGCCAACTTGCCAATCCTCACTTCATCCTTAGAAACTGCACAACATGTGTTTTCAATTATACCCCCATTGACTGGCTGGTCAAATATTCCAGCTCTTTCTTGTCCTGAGGTTGCCAGGGACATTTTTCAGCCTCTGCTGATTTTGGCAGAAGCTGAAAAATGTTGAAAAACGATGAGGGACGGCTGTTGTTTAATTGAGTCAAATTTTCCTCAGTGCAATACTAGATGCCAGCAACATAGTGGAAAAAACACTAAGATCAGCAGAAATTCAGTTGCTACTGTACATGTGGCAGGGAAATACTGGGTTATGTCATGATTAGGAAATTACACTTGACCAATCTGTTATTTTATGGTGAAACACACATCACCACTGTTTTACATTGTGTCATTTTGTCAAATAATGTAACTGGGGAAATGTCACCTACCACTAAGGTGAACAAGTACAAATATAGCAGTCCTGATCATTTTCCAAAGCATAGTTAAACATGTTTTCTTAAGAAGTAGGTTATCAGATATCTGATAACCACACACAGTTAACAGAAAAAAAAAGAGCTCCTAGAGTTTGGCAATAACTTATCTCCTGCACAATAGGGAATGATCTGACATCTATGTTTTAATAGTTTAAGTCCGCATGTTTATTAATTTGCACCTACATTTGAGAAAGCATTCCTAATGCAGCCACAGTTTAACAACTTTTGGAGATTAGATTTTTTTTATTTATCATTTGTATTTCTTCAATGCCTGCCCCCATTTCAGGTGACAAGTGCAAAAACATTAATTACTTGTGTAAGTTTTACACACTGCAGCTGTTGGGGAAATGTTAACAATGCTAGATGCAGTTAACAAGAGACCAAACATCTCTGCTAAAAAAATAACTATGAATACTTTAAATGTTTCTTTAGCTGATAATATTCAACAATGTCAACGATGTTCGATGCAGTCAAGATGTGACCAAACATTCCTACTGAAAATAACTTTGAAGAATTTAATGATTTCTTTTGCTATGATGTTCGTGGTTAAAAGAATTAAAAGTTCTAGGTTGACAAACTTGCACAGGAATTGCGGTGAGATGTTAGATTGCAATAACTTTTTCACCTGAACTCCTCTAACCCTACAGAACTACAGACAAATCTACAGGTGATTACATTTTCCAAGGACCCCCGCATATTCTGAAACCCCAGTTAAGCATATGTTTACTAGCATCTGCAAATTTCTCTTACTCCTAAATAATGTGTCACAACCATATTAGAGTTTCTACTTTTCTTTTTTTTGCAGACACGTTGGCTATGGGTTGTGGATGTTCGATGAACCCACTTTGAGAACCATTGTTCTATAAAATAGGCTGAAATGATGGCATGCTGCCATTTACTGTCAAACTTGAGATGATGAATCTAAAGATCAACCAATGAAAGGAAGGGAGGCAGAGTAACATGGATTCCTTTGTTAGAAAGTGTGTTTAGCAATGCAGCTTGAACTGTGCCCGGTTGGGCTCATGTCTGAGCTGGCAGTGACTCTGCATCTCTCCCAGACAAAGAATCTGAATAATGTAATGTGTAAGACATGACAGTTCACTGAATCTGTCACTGGCATGGTGATGAAATCTGGCTGCCAGCTTATTAAAACAGTGTAATATATATACAGTAACAAACATCTAATGAATTCATGAATTGATGAATTGATGAATTCAATACAAAATGGACCTTAACAGTGCAAGAGGCATTCTTTGAGAGAATACTGTATTACTACTAATGCTACTTCCAAATGACTTGCACTGCAGTTTACCCCTTTTCGACTTGGAATTACAGGACTGCTGCCTCTATTCTGGTTTCTACATTATCACTTTATTTCATTTCATCCCTTAAATGTGATTTAAGCCACTGCCCTGTAGCCAAAAAAAGCCAAAATATTACAAGGTCTTTATTATATTCTGCCTAGTTTGTGAATCCAAAGAGACCAGAATGCAATGCAGCCTTTGTTCAGCTCTGATACTGGGAAAGAGAGAAGGCATGACTGAAATGAGATAGAAAAATGTCAACAACTGTTTATATTACTGTGTAACAGATGAGTTCCGTGCATCTGCAGTAGCTGGGAAGAGATAATTTGGTTAAAAAGTGACTAATGTACACGCATGCTCTGTGGTGAATATTTTGACCATAAAAGGACATCAAATAAATTCAAAAGGTCAGAAGTTCCAAAAGCTAAATAAAACGTAAATGCAAAAATCTGCTTTAGTTAAAGCTTAGTTCAGCTGATTCAGTTACATCAGCCTAGTATAGCCTAAGCTAGCACCAGCTGTCAGTTCTATGTTTAAATTATGATTTAAGACCGCCCATATTAGTCATAAAACACAAAGAGGTGAAAGCAAATGTGGAATGTTGTCAAAATTTTACTTACTTTCAACATCTTGGCAGATGTAGCAGATCAAGCACTGCGGAGAAGAAATGAGAGTGCTGCAAGAAATGGTCTTGCCTCTCTGCACCCCAACAGAAGACTATATAGACTGTGGGAGGTGCCTTCAACCTGAGTGACACTTCCAATAGCCAATATAACTGTGGCATTGATAAACACCCACCCACTGCTAACAGTGAAGTTATAGACCATAAATAACTAATTTATTAGTTATCAAGTATTTGCAGATGTTAGTCAAGTGAGGTTAATTAGTGAAAGATCATTTGTTAACATCAAACTGTTACATTGTAACCTGGTGGAGTTGAGTCTGACTGTGAGAAGGAACACTTCTAAGACTTGCAGACAAAAATAGAAATGCATTTGTTGCCAGGGAGACAACTAAATATTTAGCAAGGCCAGCACCCTTAATGTCCACTTACTGTATATAGCTTGGAACTTACAGTAAGATCAGATGACAGCATTTGAAATATATCTGATATCTGAAATTGCAGCTACAGGAAAAATAAGTGAAATGTTGAAATTGAGTCAGAGCCTCCAAATGATTTGAATGTCTGACTCACAGTCAGCAACAGAGAACATTTTCAGCTGCTGACATACATAACACAGCTGCTATGACTCGAACAGGGCATGGCCTAATCCACAAACAGCCACTACAATGTATCACAAACTAATGTAATTCAGAATAATGTCACAAGAACCAATTGCCAAGGAATACTATATACTACAGTTATGTGAAGTTTTTCCCTTTTTTGAATGCATGCAGTGCTACATGCATTCAAATTTGTCCTGCAACCAGTAGCATAATAATATTATTCATATTTGCAGTGTATGTGCAGGGCAGCTCCTTTGTTGGTACATAGAGAGAGAGAGAAGTTCTTGATGAAATTTGGCTAATATCTCAATATTGGCTCAAAAAGGCATTAAAGTAATTGCCCCCTAAACCTATTAACTGGTTGTGCCAGCCTTGACAGCAAGAGCTGCAATCAAGTGTTTGCGATAACTGGCAATGAGTCTTTCACGTCGCTGTGGAGGAATTTTGGCCCACTCTTCTTTGTAGCATTGTTTTAATTCATACATTACTACATTGGAGAGTTTTCAAGCATGAACGGCTTGTTTAAGGTCATGCCAAAGCTTCTCAATTGGATTCACATCCGGACTTTGACTAGGTCACTCCGAAACCTTTGCTGGTGTGTTTTGGGTCATTGTCCTGCTGCATATCCCAAGTGCTCTTGAGCTTCAGGGCACAAATTTATGAGCAGACATTCTCCTTCAGGATTTTCTGGTAGGGAGCAGAATTCATGGTTCCATTAATGGTGCAGGTCCTGAAACAGCAAAGCAGCCCCAGACCATCACACTACCACCACAATGTTTGACTGTTGGTATGATGCTCTTTTTATTGAAATGCTGTGTTTGTTTTACGCAAGATGTTACTTTTTCACAGAGGTCCAGGTAGGTTTGGATAGCTTTTTTCCCCTTAATAAATGAAATCATCATTTTAAAAACTGAATTTTGTATTTACTTAGGCTATCTTTGTCTAATATTAAAATTTGTTTGATGATCTGAAACATGTAAGTGTGACAAATATGCAAAAAACTAAGAAATCAGGAAGGGGGAAAATACTTTTTCACGGGACTGTAAGGCTGCAGATAGATCCAGGTCACTAATGTTTACTGATGATGTGACTGTTGATAGAAGCAGCAGGATGAACTGTGAAGTGTACAGGGCTATACTCTCTGCTCAGATTCAGCCAAATGCTGCAAAACTGATCGGAGGGCACATCACAATGCAAATGGATAATGACCCAAAGCATACTGCAAAGAGTTTCTCAAGGCAAAGAAAGGAGATATTCTTCAATCCCAAGTCAGTCATCTGATCACAACCCAATAAAGCATGCATTTCAGTTATTAAATACAAAACCAAAGGCAGAGAGACCCACATGTTAAGGGTATTGGGATTAGAAAACTTTTTCTGAAATCTTGGCAAGGAAAGGCAACTTGGAAGTGGGCCTATAGTTATTGAGGGGATCAAGGTCGAGATTATGTTTCTTTAGGAGTGGCTGCACAGCTGTATGTTATAGCCAGAATAATGGGGGATAGTGTACCAAAGACTTCCTTAAAGAGGCGTGGTGGCATAAGGTCTAAAGGACAAGAACTTCATGCATGAAATCAAATCAGACAGCTGGGTGGATTAAACTGGCTGATTGTGATGGAATTGACTGACTGAATTCAGAGTCTCTGAGGATGTTAATTTTGTCAACGAGGAAATCTAAAAAATTTGTGATAAGTGTTGCTCATAGGCACTAAATAATTAGAAGCCTCAGAAGCAGGATTCATTACAGAATTGATTGTATTAAATAATATTTTCAGTGTGTGAGCACTGTTCACCATTCATTTAGCAAAATATTGTTCCTTTGCTGTCTTTAGTGAGCTCTGGTACTCCATTAAACAACTGCTTAAAAATTTGATATGATATGTGTAGTTCATCTTTTTTCCATGGGATGTGGTAAAGAGAGTGGCAAATGACAAGTCCCTGTGTTTGGTTTGTGGTGTCTTAAAATATCAGTTCTTGGTATCATTAGTGCTCTTTGTGTTTGTGCAAGTTACCTTCAGGACTGTGTTTTTGGAAGGGATAAAGTTGATGAGCCATGAAGATATGCGAAAGAGTTGTTGAAGCTAGGTTAAGAAGAGAGGTGACGGTCAGCGAGCAGCAGCATGGTTTCATGCCCAGAAAGAGCACTACAGATGTGATGTTTGCTTTGAGAGTGTTGATGGTGAAGTATAGAGAAGATCAGAAGGAGCTGCACTGTGTCTTTGTGGTATCTTTAGAAAAAATATGATAGAGTGCCAAGAGAGGAACTGTGGTACTGTATGAGGAAGTCAGGAGTGGCAGAGAGACAGTGGTGAGGTGTGTGGTAGGAGTGACAGATGGTTCAAGGTGGGGGTGGGATTACATCAGGGTTCGGCTCTGAGCCCCTTCTTGTTTGCAGTGGTGAGATGACATCTGGCAGGAGTTTCTGTAGACTATGATGTTCGCAGATGACATTGTGATCTGTAGTGAGAGTAGGGAGCAGGTGGAAGAGAGCCTGGAGAGGTGGCGGTATGCTGTGGAGAGAAGAGGAATGAAACTCAGTACAAGCAAGACAGAATATATGTGTGTAAATGAGACAGAGACAGGTGTAACAGTGAAGCTGCAAGGAGCAGAGGTAGAAGAGTTTAAGTACCTGGGGTCAACCATCCAAAGTAGTGGACAGTGCGCAAGAGAGGTGAAGGAGAGAGTGCAGGCAGGGTGGATGTCAGGGGTGATTTGTGACAGAAAGATAGCAGCAAGAGTGAAAGGGAAGGTTAACAAGGTGGCAGTGAGAGCTGCTATGATGTATGGTTTGGAGAAGGTGCCATTGACAAAAAGACAAGAGCCCGAGCTGGAGGTGGCAGAGCTGAAGATACTGAGATTTTCACTGGGAGTGACCAGGAGGGACAAGAATAGAAATGACTACTTCAGAGGGACAGCTCAGGTTTGAAGACAACGTTAGAGAGGCAAGACTGAGATGGTTTGGACATGTGCAGAGGAGTGATAGTGGATATACTGGGCAAAGGGTGTTGATTGTGGAGCTGCCGGGCAGGAAGAAAAGAGGAAGACCACATAAAAGGTTCATGGATGTAGTGAAGGAGGACATGCAGAGGGTTGGTGTGACAGAGGAAGATGTTAGGGATAGGGTGAAATGGAGGCAGACCCCTAAAGAGAGCAGCCGAAAAAAGAAGAAGAAGGAATTTTTAGCCTAACTTGGAGCTACCTAGACATTTTTCTTGTCTTCGGTCATTTGCAGCATACTACTAGTGTTTTGTATTTGGTCACATGATCTTCAGTTACAGATGACCTCATTCACAATTGTGTACCAGCTCGCAAGAGAACATCTGAGGATCTTAGTTCAGCTGTGCTTTGAGTGTTGGCTGACAAACAGTGTGCGGTTTGTTCTGATTTCAAACAGCTGGCATCCATTAGTGTCCCAATAAGTTGGCAGTTTAAAAGTTTATCTCTCTACACGATGCATCTGGAAAAAAACGTTATTTTCTTTAGTACTGTGAAAGAAGGTCGATGTCAGATGTGATGTGTTTGCACATGCCACAAGATGTGGTCTCAAGACAGTCAGCAGATCTAGTGGCACAGAAAGGTTTTACATAAACACAGTGAGGTGTGCGCTCGCACACGCACACACACGCGTACACACACACACACACACAAAGATCTGATACAGATTTTTCAATATTTACTAAAACTGACTATTATCATCATATGAATGTCAGTGATTCAGCCTCATGCTTTACTTATGTGAGACATTTAAACAGAATTACTGCAAAATGTATTCCAGGCTGAGCATCAGCACAATACAGCTACATTTTTAAGTGTTCCCACCATTTGCACAAAGTGGGCAGAGAATGAGCGAAGCTGACAGTTGTGATAAAGAGTTCTTACGGTAAATGCTTGGAGAATTATCTGTACAACACTGTTTGTAGTTTGACACTGAGCAATGTTGGCCTGAGCGTTCACTGTCTTCCAGTGGTCACAGTGAAGTACTACAACACTCCACGTTCTGCAAAGGCTACCCACGCCTATAAAGAGGAAAGAGGCAGCTGTTATTGCACAGTGATAAGGGGAAACCATAGAGCACTAATATAGGTGTGAAGTCTTCTGAGGATATTTATTTTGAGTGTTGCGGATGCATGGCTATGCAAATTATCAGTTATTTCACACTTCAAATGGAGCTACAAAGGCAAGGGAGACATGGTATGTCATTAACTGAAGCAACATAAAAGTAAAAGTAGTGCAAATAACTTAAACAAAAATCAGTCTCATAGTGTAAACGTGATGCAAAATTATAACAAAATGTAAAAATTCACATGCTACTTAGCTGAGTTTAATACAAAAGTGCCCATTTGTTCACAGGTCATACACAAACAAACAAACAAAAGAAAGAAAGAAATACATACATACCCCACTATTCTTGCTTAAGTGCAAGAATATCAGAGTCCAAGTATGGGTATTGCACCTAGTAGCATTACCTAGTAGCATCAAAAATAGAAGGCGACAACTTTGCCCACCGTTCCTTAATAAATAGCAGTAATCAAAACCTGATATCTAATATATTCAAGTTTACTTTTAACAGTTTGAGTTCAAAACATTTAAAACTATAAACAAATATTTTTCACAATCCATCTTCCTGGAATACCCCTGAGAACAAATTTGTGAAGAAGTAGAATAAAGAGATAATTTACTAAATAAATAATTGAACCCAGTGATTATGTAGAAGTACCAGCAAATAGCTATAGTTCACTATACTCTGAGACTTCTTCTTCCATATCTCAGTGTAAAAAAAAGAAAGAAAAGGAAAAAAAATGTAGTAGCAGACTATTTTCACTTTATTTTCTATCATCAGAAAAGGTCTATGGACAACAACTATTAGTTGCTTTTACTTTACGCTTTTCTACTTTTAGTTCTGATTTATTTATTTATTTATTTATTTTGAGGTAGTCTATACTGCCAGCTTTAGTAGCCTGCAAACAGAAGCATTTAAAGGACTGACCGCATACTAGTTAGTACGAGAGGTTTTCAGAAGCTGGAGGAAAATCTTCTTACATCATCCTATTACAGGCAAAAGGATAATCAATGAGCAAACTTATACTTACTGCCAATATGTGAACAGGCCAACATGAATCACGTGTATCATTTGTGCTGTTATAACCTGCCCAACTAATCCCAACACTTACATGTCAAGCAGAACATTTTGTACACCAGAGGTCATGTTTGTTCAGTCTGCAGAGCAATGTTAGACCAGCTTTCAGTAACTGGGAACTGATCACATTTCCTTGCCATGGTTACATAGAAAGCACATTACTAGCTTGTTGTAAACCTTTTGGTATTTGTCAGACCAGTCGTCTACAGTAATTATTGCAATTATTCATTTTAAATTATTAAAATGAATTATTAAATTCTGCTACCATTACATCAACAGTAGTTCAGGAGTATTACACTCTGATTACAACATAGTAGCCTATCATATCACCAGCCCCACTGCCCTGTAAGGGGTGGTCCAACTTGTAATCATATGAACGACCCCCTCACAGGTATTGGTCCACTGCTAACATACTCCCAGTGACTTAACGCTACTGGTGAATTGGACGTAAAAACACACGGTTAGCCACGCCTTCCTTGTTAATATTGAGTAGGTGCTGGTAGTTTTTATTTTCAAACGCACACAAACGGTACATAAATAAGCGTTATTGTAATGTTAGTTAAAAGTGAGGTGAGATCCTTTTTAACTTCATTAACTCTAATGTAGCTGATGTTGGCTAACTAACTAAAGTTGGAGTTTAGAGCTTGAGCTGCTTCACTGGCTGGTGTGTATGTGTGTTTGGCTGCCAGCCGTCATCACAACAATTTAGACAGCCTGCAATTTATTACTGCAAAGTTGGCATAAAAATGGCATCGATAGCAGCGGCGCATGAGCCAGGCATAAGCCCAGGCTCCGTACCGCTGGCTGATGCTGTAGTCCCGGCGAGTATATTTGCTCCAGACCGGGGAGGATGCGGCGACGACGCCGGGGATGAGTGTTTCGAGGACGGGGACATGATCAATGGCGAGCCCGAGGATCGTAGGATTGACTTTACTAGCAAGGTAAAGCTAGGCCTGACAGCGCTGCGAAGCTAACGCTAGCGGCTACTGTCAATGAATGAATGAATGAAAAAAAAATAATGTTTTTTTTTCATATTGCCATGTAACTACAATTTTATAGTTATGGAGTACTCTAAATACCAAATATCATACACGACTGGGTTTCTGGACAACGGGCTGCTTTTGTTGACGTTAAATAAAATAGCTAGCAGGTGTTAGCAGCTCCGGCTAAAATAGCTCCAGTGATGCTGGAGCGCGGCGCAGCTGCACACAGAGGCACTTTGCGACATACGCTAAAAAATGTCCCATCTCCTGCTAACGATGGCGGCTCTGTGTAAAGCAAGGCATGCAAAACGAACCACCCTTGTCAAACCGAAATATTGACTTGACACAGTCTGCTGACCCCTAAACAAAAACATACAGGCTGATGAAAAAAACAGTGAGACAATATGGTCAGTTTACCAGGCTACCAGTGAAAATACCTGACACATATTTGTGTCTATAATTTCTCTATATAATATATATTATTGACTGCAGATATATGTGCTGTAGACCTATACTGATCAACTCAAAGTTGCTTTTAAGTACCGGAACTTATAGCATGCAAAAAAGAGTTTTGCCATGATGTAATCCTGGATGTTTCAAAGTAAAAATGAAAGCAATCAGGTCTGTGCCTACAGGTGTCAAATTGCACATTACAATGGTATTTTTTGTCCCATAAACAGATTGCACAGAGTTGCATCAGGGAGGCGGTCCCTTGTTGACTTTTGGCTCCTGGCAGTTTCTGTAGGTGTGGCATGCTCTGTAGTAACATATCAATAAACCAGTGCACTTCTTGTAATGTACACTGTGTATGTGGTGTGCCTGTAACACAGTCTGTGTAGTTCTAAATGCATAACTTTAGCATAAACTCTCATAGTAATAGCACACTTGTAACCGGGTCTTCAAGGGACAGTCATGTACTATAAACTATTAAGTAAATTACATTCCCAATTGTAACCAGTGGGCCTAAACTACAACTTTCCACAATAGCAAAGTTCACTTATTCCAGTTGAAGGGTAAAATCACTTGTATTTTTGTGGTAATTTCTTTAAAAAAACAAAAAAAACAACATAAAATCCCTCCACCGTTTTACTAAATTAAGTGGCAAGAGTAATGCTTAATTGCACTTTTTTCACTCGTGTTACTAGATTAATTTTTGTAAAGTCCCCAAAGCAGTTTTTACTGTGGTACTAACTGGCATAATAGAGGTTTTGAGGTTCATATCAGCAGGGATAATGGCACTGAGCTCATGTAACCTTGAGGTATTTCATGGGAAGAGAGGCAGCTGTGTTTGTATGTGGAGGGCAGCTTTTGATCCTGCCGTTTGCTTCAGGTTTTACTTTTTCTTCTGGCTTATGCTTGGGGTATGAGAGCTTCCTGCAGTGAAAAGAAAATGTCCTGAATGAATAATGCTATTTGTTCCAGTAACTGTCTCTTTTGAAAGTAACTACATCTGATGCAATTCCTCCTGGGGACTGTTATTAACAGTCATCTTGTTGGATGAATGATATACTTTGATTTAACATGAATTACAGGACAACCATAAAGCCAGAGTTCAAATGTTCTTCTTTATGTTTTCTCTCTTCTCCTCTCTGGAACACAATAGCTGGCACTTGTTAGCCCAAGTGGAGAGCAGTACGACTCGTTACTTCGGCAGCTACGGGACAGGATGGAAGAGGGATGTGGAGAGACTATTTATGTGGTTGGAATGGGCTCAGGTGAGAAATATACAGCTCTTTTCCATCTTTTCACCTCGTCACTCTGGGTCAGTTTATAACACATCAGCTCTTGTTCTTCTCCTCTGCAGATGGTGGTGACTGGGGTCTGGATGAGAAAGATATGGAGGCCTCAGTAGCCACAGTGCACTCTATGTGTGAGCAACTGGACGCTGACCTGATCCCTCTACGAGAGCGCAACGAGGCTGCCGGTTTGGTACGTGACTATCTGATACGGAGGCGTGTGGGTGAGCTGGACTTCCTGGAGGTCAGGTGAGCAGTAATGAAGTTATGTTACTTTCAAGTAGAAAGCTTTGCTCATAATACCAGAGTTTTCACTAAGTTACATACAGTGCCTTGTAAAAGTATTCATACCCCTTGAACTTTTCCACATTTTCCCTTTACTCTGATACCCCTAAATATAATCCAGTGCAACCAGTTGCCTTCAGAAATCACCTAATTAGCAAATAGAGTCCACCTGTGTGTACTTTAATCTCAGTATAAATACAGCTGTTCTGTGAAGGCCTCAGAGGTTTGTTAGAGAACATTAGTGAACAAACAGCATCATGAAGACCAAGGAACACACCAGACAGGTCAGGGATTGTTGTTGTGGAGAAGTTTAAAGCAGGGTTAGCTTATAAAAACATATCCCAAACTTTGAACATCTCACGGAGCACTGTTCAATCTATCACCTGAAAATGGAAAGAGTATGGCACAACTGCAAACCTACCAAGACATGGCTGTCCACCTAAACTGAAAGGCCGGGCAAGGAGAGCATTAATCAGAGAAGCAGCCAAGAGGCCCATGGTAACTCTGGAGGAGCTGCAGAGATCCACAGCTCAGGTGGGAGAATCTGTCCACAGGACAACTATTAGTCATGCACTCCACATTGTTGAAATAAAGCCATAAGAAGTCCCATTTGTAGTTTGCCACAAACCATGCAGGGGACACAGCAAACATGTGAAAGAAGGTGCTCTGGTCAGATGAGACCAAAATTGAACTTTTTGGCCTACATGCAAAACGCTGTGTGTGGTAGAAACTTAACACTGCACATCAAACTGAACGCACCATCGCCACCGTGAAACGTGGTGGTGGCAGCATCATGCTGTGGGGATGCTTTTCTTCAGCAGGGACAGGGAAGCTGGTCAGAGTTGATGGGAAGATGGAT
>VUQI01015557.1:5794-22348 GCA_015106735.1 Paratilapia polleni
TTAAATAGGAAACATATCAGTCGGTTTATAACTGGCAGTATATTCACTGTCTGTACCTGTGGTGTCGAGTCCTCAGCACACTGCACCCCAGTGATGTACTTCAACCTCTGATCTATCCACTCTGCCAAGTCATAATTGGCACCATCAAGTGAGTATGCATAAAAATGTTTTTTAAAAAAAGGGCTTTTAAATGATTAAAAACTCAACCACAAAGTTATTTGGCTGGCATATAAATAAAGCATATGACTTAGCCTCCAATATACACTCATCAGCCACTTTATTAGGTACACCTTGCTATTCCTGGGTTGGACCCCCTTTTGCCTTCAGAACTGTCTTAATTCTTCATGGCATAGATTCAACAAGGTGCTGGAAACATTCCTCAGAGATTTTGGTCCATATTGACATGATAGCATCACACAGATGCTGCAGATTGACGTGAATCTCCCGCTCCACCACATCCCAAAGGTGCTCTATTGGATTGAGGTTTGGTGACTGTGGAGGCCATTTGAGTACAGTGAACTCATTGCCATGTTCAAGAAACCAGTTTGAGATGATTTGAGCTTTGTAAATCAGAAGATGGGTACACTGTGGTCATAATGGGATGGACATGGTCAGCAACAATACTCAGGTAGGCTGTGGTGTTTAAACGATGCTCAGTTGGTATTAAGGAGCCCAAAGTGTGCCAAGAAAATATCCCCCACTCCATTACACCACCAGCAGCCTGAAATGTTGATACAAGGCAGGATGGACCCATGCTTTCATGTTGTTTAGGCCAAATTGAGACCCTGCCATCCGAATTTTGCAGCAGAAATCGAGACTCATCGGGTCAGGCAACGTTTTTCCAATCTTCTGTTTTCTCATTTTCGTGAGCCGTGTGAATTGTAGCCTCAGTTTCCTGTTCTTAGTTGACTTGAGTGGCGCCCGGTGTGGTCTTCTGCTGCTGTCACCCATCTGCTTCAAGGTTCGACATGTTGTTTGTTCAGGGGTGCTCTTCTGCATACCTTGGTTGTAACAAGTGGTTATTTGAGTTATTGTTGCCTTCCCATCAGCTTTAACAGTGTGGCCATTCTCGCCTGACCTCTGGCGTCAACAAGGCATTTTCTCCCAGAGAACTGCCCCTCACTGGATGTTTTCTCTTTTTCAGACCATTCTCTGTAAACCCTAGAGATGGTTGTAGATCAGTAGTTTCTGAAATACTCAGACCAGCCCCTCAGACGTCACCTACAGGAAATCGCTTTTCTTCCATTTTCTGATGCTCAGTTTGAACTTCAGCAAGTCGTCTTGACCATGTCTACATGCCTAAATGCACTGAGTTGTTGCCATCTGATTGGCTGATTAGATATTTGCATTAACAAGCAATTGAACAGGTGTACTTAATGAGCGGCCGGTGAGTGTATATCTTTGGCACTCTACTGAATCACTTGCTTTTGTAACATTTATATAAGTGCTGGTGTTTGTATCCCTGCCGTCTGTATTAAAAAAAAAAAAAAAATGATCTGAGTTTCTGGATTCAGACTCAAATTCAGTGACATTCTCAGCCAAAATTCATCAATCAGTCATTAGTTCATGATGTGTTACTTTCCACATTTGTGGCAGAGAAACATGATGTTGCCATACAGCTTTTATTTTTAAATAAGCGGTATAATTTTGGTTTGCATGAAACTCACTTTGTCGTTGTGCATTTCACCAACAGCAGGTGGAGACATTGATCTCTGTTTTGTGTTGCAGACTGGTTCCCACAGCAAGATATTACCCTCTGAGGATGCACTGTTGCAGAGCGCTCACCCTGCTGTCTGGCAGCACCAACACGTTTGTGCCTGTCCTGCCTTTCCTCTTGGAGGTAAGGCTTCACGTCATCTCCAGTAACCACCATGCAGGTCTGACAGTATCAGTGCAGCTCTAGGAGTCAAATTTCCAGTAGCCTAAGTCTCTTGCACAGATACACACCTTGAAGCACTCAAATAGTTTGAGATAATCTACAATAAACAGTCCGTTGGCTGACTTTGGTGAAATGGAAACAATGAAAAGGTAGATGTGATGAAATGTTCCGTCGGTGGTTTGCTGCGGAAAAACATCAGGGGCATATGAAATGCATTTTGGTCTCAACGGCCACAACTGTGGGAGCTCAGGAGGAAACATTCAAAGGGTAGAACTATGAGAGACACCTTTGTTATCAGACCAATCACAGGTCACCAACTGACAACATTTTCTCTGGATCAGGTGTTAGTCACATGACCGTGTAGCGTGTCTTTCTGTGCAAGTTTTTATGCACGCTGTGAGGCTTTGCTGTGGTTTGCTGGAGGAGAGACGTGCTGGCGACTGGCTCGGCCCGCTGGGAGTGGTCAGCGCATGTCTGTCTGTATGTGTTTGTGTGTGCATGCAGCAGTTTGACCGAAGCGATAAAGGCACGGTTGTGGTTTACACTCTGATCCTAACATGCTGTGCCGACCACATCCTCTCTGCCTATGGCCCACTCTCCACTTCTTTCCCCGTCACACACACGCATGCATACACTGAGACACCCCCCCTCCCCTCCTCTAACCCCCAACAGTAAGCTGTGTTTATTTGTGACGCACAATACTTCCTGTGTTTTTTCTCCTTTACTGTTCCCCTTGTTAAAGGCAGGCTGAGGTACGCTGCTACTGTTTTAATTAGAGCAGCAGAAGCAGCCCCTTCCTCCTGTGTGTCTGTGCCTGTGTGTGTGTTCTCGTATCTCCGAGGGGGGTGTATGATTTGGAGCTTCCTGCTTCTGTAGCTGTGTGTATGTCTGTGCATGTGCGTGTGTGTGTGTGTGAGAGAGAGAGAGAGAGAGTGCACCAGGGTTGGCCCATGCCTTCCCACTTCCCCCTGGCTCCCCCGCAGACCGCCACCACATCCTATGTTTGTACAGACAGCACCGGCCAGGAGCGTTGCTCTGCTTCGCACACAGCGAGCATTAACGACCACACACACACACACACACACACACACACAAACACACATGCACAGAGATACAGGGAGTCAGAAATAGCTTGATACACAAATACAAGACAGAAATTCACTTGCGCACTGTGGGCAGATGTGAAAGCTAAAGCTTGTAGACAAATAGCCCACACGTTGGCTAGAATGTACTTTCACAGGCTAAGATAGAAATGTGTCATCTCAGAAACACTGCAGTATTGAAAATGAGCCGCACTCACTGATAATTGTTAAAACACTTTCAGCATCCAGCAGAAGAAATGTTTTCTGTGGCTGTGATGTCCTTCTAGTGAGATGAATGTAGATTTATTAAAGAAATAGAAAATCAAACTTAGGACATTAACATATAGAAGCAGTACCAAATATCAATATACAGTCAGGTGAGAAAAAAGTTTCCACAGGACTCTATGCTGTCCTGTGAAAAACTGACTACACCCTATTATTCAGTAGCTTCTAGAAACATCTTGAACATGAAGTAATTGTTTTCTGTATGACTTTATCAGTCTCTCACATCGTTGTGGAGGAATTTTGTCGTTGCTTCAGTACATTGAGGTTTGCAGGCATTCGTTTATGCACAGCTCTCTTATGGTCCCACCACAGCATTTAAGTTGGGTTGAGGTCTGGACTTTGACTGGGCCATTGTGAATTGTCTTGTGAAAAGTTTCTTTTTCAAATGACTGTATTAATAAACAAATTCTTTAGTTACTTGGCTTATTGCTTAGTGTCATTGTTTATGAGATTTGTTGACATTTGTTATTGACTTCTTCAGTATGGGATATGTTTTGACTGGATAATTGAGAAAACAGGTGGATGAGTCTCACACCAAAATCTACGTCCTTTAAAAAAATGCAGTTTAAAAAAAAAGAGAGAAAATGGCAGACAGTGGTTAAATAGAACATGTTTTGCATTTGTTTTAAGTCACATGTATTATTCTGTTCTGTAAGAGATTGTATACATTACACTGTTGTATGAGTAAGATCATTGTGTTTATTGTTTGTGCCGCTCTTTTATAGATCTTCCAGCAAGTTGATTTCAACAAGAAACCTGGGAGAATAAGTAAGAAGCCCATCAACTTTGCAGTCATCCTGAAGCTTAACAAGGTCAACCTAATGGAGAAAGCCTACAAGGTAAGTATTCCTCTGACCACTAGTGTTAGAGCAGTGACTTCCTTTATAGCTGGGAAAGAGTATACAGTGGTTCCTGCTGGTTGTGTCTTTAGTGCACTCAAAAGGAGCAGCTGATCGAGTCTTGGGTATTTTAGTATTACTCTGTGACAGAGTGCGTGTGGATTGAGGACAGCGCTGAAAGTCAGAGCTCTCACAACGACCCTGAGTCGCCTCGCTCAGTGCTGCAGCCAAGAGGATTGCGGCTCACTGGGATTATCCCCCGCACTCCGCTCACTAGGACGGTTTTCCCTGCTGTCACCTGGGCAACTGCCATGAACCCCTGCCTCGTAAACACACAGCAGACCTGACTAAACAAACAGATCTGCCTAAAGCTGAACACCTCTTAGTCCACACAGGCTTCAAAAGATTAATTTCACAAAGAGAGGCAGCCGAAATCCTAGTCCTCTAGACGACATGTTCACTTATTCTAGCAAAGGGGTTTTTGAAGTATATCTTTATTGAAGGTTAAATTATACCTGTGTCAAGTTGTATTTGGCACAAACTAGGTCCTTATTGGGCATCACTTTAAAAGGTTTAGGGGAGCTCTCAGTAACACGATAGGTCAACTTATGTTGCTTTTATGTGGTTTCCCATTCTTTCAGTCTTTGTTGATAGAGAATATAACTTTTAAGAAATTGAAGTCTAAGTAATCTTTTAAGTTTTGTATTGCTCAAAATTTAATTTATTATCTACTTACTGTCACTGGTGTAGTGGTTGATGCACTCGCCTTACACACAAAACCCAGCGTCAGGGGGTCACACACTAGTGCACTCCTAGTGCCGGTCCCAATCTGTGCCAAATCAACATGCAGATCCATCCACTGTGCTGACCCCTTGGGAAAATAAGGGAGCAGTACCATCCTGTTACATGTGACTGCTATTCAGCAACGTTTTCAAAGGCTGGCTTCAAGCTGTTGATGTTATGCTGTAATAATTTTCAATGATTTTGGTTTTTCTTGAGGTAGCATCTTGGCTTTTCATGTTACTTCACCTGCTTATAAGGCTGAGGTAACAGGTGAACAGGTAGGCTGATGCTTAATTTATAGTGCTGCATTAAATCTACAGCATCGCTATACAACCTATGCTGACATAGGTTATATAGCCTGACATGCACCTTCCCAGAAGTGTAACTGCATGCCTCAGACACACAGACCTCAACAGCTGTGATACATCTGTTTGGTAGTAATATACAGTGTAAACACTTTATTTATTAGCACAATACTGTAATAATGTTTTAGGCAGTAATGGTATCTTGCTTGCTCATTATTCAAGTGTAGACATGTTCATATAGCTCTGACAATACGTGTATAGCTCCAGTGTTAAATGCTCAGTTTCACTTGTGAGGGCAGAGCAATGCAGACACATAAGACACATAAATTTAAATGCAAACAACAACGTGGGGGGATTCATTGCAGTAATATAAATAAAACTTCAGCTTAGTCTGACTTTTGCACTTTCATTTCTGTTCATTGGTGCAGTCTGACATCATGCTAGCCGTCACGTGTTTGTTTGGTACGGAGACTTATTTTAATTTTGCCCTAACCAGTCGGTAGCATGAACTGTGTCTGTCCCAGCAGTGCCATTATCTGTGGACACAAACACTGCATTGGATTTGGTTGGTAGAGCTTTTATTATTTATTTATTTATTTTTTTTAAAAAATTTTTCACCAGAATAGATGTGGACAGAGATCACGGTGAGCATTTAAATGTTAATAACAAGCCAGGTAAAGCTATTGTCATGATTTTTTTTTTTTTTTTTTTTTTTTTTTTTTTTTTTTTTTTTTTTTTTTTTTTTTTTTTTTTTTATTTTTTTTTTTTTGTTTTTTTTTTTTTTTTTTTTGGATTGAATTTGTAGTAAATATTTTTGCCGTTTTCTCTTCTTTTGAATAGTGAGTGTAATTGTCTTTTCAAATCTTGTTTTGTTTATTGGATTATTTTAATGGTTTTTAAAAACATCTTGCCAAAGAACTGCAATTGCAAATTAGCTAGCTGACTAACACTGGCATATTTACAGAAATGTTCATCAATGTGTCATCCTTACAAACAAATAAATAAAATTATACTTATTGATTTCTTTTTACTACAGTCCAATATAAGGGTGTAGTCTTTTGTACCTGCGCTACATCATCTTGTCCTGGGTTGCTGTGGTCACTGAACCAGCAGAAAAACGTCTCGTAAACGCCACGTGAAGACTTCCTGGGTTCACTGTGGGCTGTCAGGTTGTGTCCACGATGCCACAGAATGGGGTTGGAGAATGACATGGGAGATCCTGAAAACATGAGCAGCCAGGATCAGAAGATGATCCAGAATTTAATGGCCATGAAGATCGACCACTAAAAATATAAACCTTCTGTTTGACATGACTAGATGTTTGTGTGATATGCATCATAATGTTGTAAAAATTCTCTCGATCCATGCATGATGAGAAAGAGAAACTACAATAATCTCAGACAATCCTGTGTTTTCATGTACAACTGTGGGTGTGAACAAAGTCCTGCTAGAAGCAAGTCTTGCCACTCATCACCCATTTTGTAATGCATTTCAGCACTTATTTTGACTCATTATTGAAATCAGTGGTTCTCAGACTTTTTCTGGCATGCCACACTTCAGAAGCTGGAAAAAAAAAAAAAAAAAAAAAAAAAAAAAAAAAAAAAGCTCACATTGCACAACCCACAATTTTTAATCATTAACGATAAAACAGGATCCAAATCAAAGCCGTTTGGGAACCACTAAATAAATAATGATCTAAATAATAAAAATTGAATGTACAGAATCCCTAGTCAGTTCGAGTTAAAAAAACGCTTGGTTTGCGGATTTTGCCCCAATTTGAGGTTTTAAAAATCCTTGTGGCATTAGATTCACACTTTGAATCAGGTAGCTCATTGGAAAAAGAAGGAAAATGTCCTTCATTTTGTTTGCAGTAATAAATACTGCTGCCTGCAAGCTGCAATCATCTATAAAATGCTAAGTATTTTTTCTGTATTGTCATAAATATCATTATAGCAACATTCCTTGAAATATTGTGACATAATTATGTGGCTATATTGCCCACCTCTATTATATAATACATTTACACTATAGTTTGACTACTATGCCTTGATTTAATCATTGCATATTTATTTTTACCTCCCATCCCGAGGTGCAGTTCCTTCATGATGATGTTGTTCTGGAAGTATGGGTTTCGTCTGAAGTGAAAGCGAATTCTGTAGCCCAGTTTGTTATTCTTGAAAGACTCAATCTGAAAAAATAAAAAAAGAGGGAGGAAAGCATGATTTTTTTTTTTTTGCTACAAATATGCAACAGCTGAAATTGTAAGAACAAAACATGCCCTACCTCAAGATCAGTCATGTAACTAAGAGCGTCTTCGTCGGTCTCGTCAATGTGAGCTGAGAGATGAGGATGGTTCAACAGCTGGGACATTGAAGTTAGGAAAAAACAACAACACAAGTTCACTTAAAATACTCAAAGACAACACAGGAGGGGGCCAAGTGTTACACTTTCATATTTTAAGGATACAGCTGTCACCCAAAATCCAGGGATAGTTTTCGTGATGGAGCTTCTCTGATCCAGATGTGGGCGCCGCTGACGACTAATCTTCAGCTCCAGCCGTTGATGAAGCCGCGCACTTTTCTTCTCTAGAGCTTCCAGTCTCATCTGTACTTGCGCCAGGAGAGCCACTGACTGTCTCAACTCTGGGGCCATCTTAACTGACACAATGGCACACTCGCCATCATCATTTTCTTCATTATCTGATGGGAAAGAGGAGCTCGGTGTGGAGGAAGAGCCAGACACAGATTCATCGCCTTCATCTGCTTCAGGCACATCATCTGTATCTTCTCTGTCAGTACTATGGACAGATGTGGAGCTATCTGCTGCCGCTGCCTGTGTTTTGGAGCCAACTTTTGAGGACTGGTGGCCCCCACGCTGTTTAAATTTACTCCCTTGTTTCACCTGCTTGGCCTTTTCAGATGAACAAGGAGTCTCTTGACTGTCTTCTCCGTCTCCTCCTGTGAGACTGGCCAGTGCTTCAGCAGCTGCTATGGCAGCTGAGTCGGATTTGTCCAGAGGAGTTGAGGGACGCTGCTCCGTTTCTATTTTCGCCCCTTTGTCTTTTGCATTAGCCGACTCCTGTGCATCTGAGCATTGTGGCTTTTCGTTGTTGCTGGTATCGTGGCTGTCAGCACTGGAGCTGTTGACAGGCTGTGTACTGGTGCCATCCGTGCTTTCTGAACCCTGATCGGTTTGCACAGCAGCTGGTTCCTCGTTGCTATCTTTCGACTGGCCCTCGCTCCCGGCTGCTTCTTTACTCTCAGCTTCACTGTTTTTGCAACTTTCAGAAGTAACCCCTGCTTCATTTGACTGGTCACTTACTTTTGCGGACTTGCTGGGAATCGCGCTGCCTTCATCCTGGTCGGGTGATGGACATCGTTTCCTCGATGCAGAGTCAGCGGACTGTTTGCAGTCCGTCAGTTCACTCATGCTAGCTAGCTAGCTAACAAGCTAGGTAGCCCGCAAGCTCGTATAAAATAAAATAAGTGCAACAAATTGCACTATTGCACTCGCTTCTAATATAGCAGTTTTGAGTTTAATGTTTTGATCGTAGTCTAGCCTACATTCTCAATGAACCTACAGCAGGAAGCAGTGCTCGTATTTCTCCGCGGCCTTGCGGAACGTTGAAAATTAGCACGCTACAGCTAACGCTGGTTAGCTGGGCTTACCCAATTCTTGTGTCCTCGCAGTAACGGCCGCACCACATGCTCACAGATAAAATCCCAACAAAAATACTCTGTCCAAATAATTAAGCCCTGCCACGCTATATCGCCGTTAAACAGCAATCCGTGTTCTTTATATTAGTTTGTGTTTGCATTATCCGCTAGCTTACTATCTGTGCAACGACGTGACAGAAAAACAATCCTGTGATTGGCTACGACACGTCGCGCTAAAACGTCTCCACCAATCACTTACATGGGTGTGTTTACACGGTAATCTATCTGTGGCGGAGTCGCCGCGGGTTTACTGCGCAGCAAGTGCAGGGTCGCGAGAAAATCATAGCCACGGTAACAGGAAAGCATATTTAAACGTTTACACGACAGCAATAAAAAGAGACAGTAATTTACACCGTGTTTACCGTTGTAACTGTCGGATTCACGTTAAACAGATGATGTTACAATGAAGGAAATGTGCAACTGATCACAGAAGACCATGAACGCCCAGTCAGATGTAAACAAGGACTTGGCTTTGTTTGCATATGAATTCATTTGAGGCGCCCACAATAGCCTGTGTGATGGTTAACAGCATCTAATCCAGGATGGATGTAGTTTAGGCCTATTCCCAGAAAAGATTTTGCACATATAACCATATATAATCTATATATAGGTTGCACAGCCTCTTCCTCTCATTACGTTACTGCAGGTTAGATAAAAAAACAAAGGTCATCTGATCCAAGATTATCAAATCCAACCAAGGGTCTGCTATTGGTGGGGTAACCCTCTGGGAAAAGAGATTTGGCATTATAAAATAATCTTTGTATAATTTAATATTTTTGTTAGGGTGGATACTTCAGATTTGCGTGCCATCTCAGCCACTGCATAGCTACAGCTAGACTGCTGTTAAATTACACTGACAGCTGTAAAAACAAACAGTAGAACTCTAAAACTCTAAACAAACGTGATGTATCATAGACTAAGCCTGTGATGAATTTAGGCTTGCAGAAGAGGATTTGTTGACTCAATCTTGAAACAATAATTCCCACCTGATTATTTCTGCAGAGGTTTCAATAAATACACGTGCATTCTATCTTTAATGTTGGCATTTATGATATTAATATACTATTTCCAGTAGCAGGCGTTTAGTCAGGCCGAACCAAACAGAACAAGGGGGAGTCGCAGGATTATACCAATTTAAAAACAAATTTAGGGCATGGAAACCCGGTAGGTCAGTGCTAAAATTAGGGGCTGCTGCTTCCACGAGAGCAGCCAAACTGTGATGCATAAAGTCATGTAAAACCAGGGGATACACTATCACAAGGGCTGGCAGTAAAGGCAGGCTTTCCATGGGTGACATTTAACGCCACACGTTGACTGAAGAGGCTCTGTGCGTAACGCAGGGACAGCACTGGATCATCACTGACCACAGCTGCGCAAATCATGAGTATTTGGTAGCTTTTTGGAGACGCCATATGTACTCTCTACGCTAATGCTCCCCTGAGTGTACACTTCTGCAAAGAAAATGTCTTTTTTAACCATACCAAGCCAGGAGGGCCTTTTTAAAACGATAAAAACAGGCAAATCAGGCGAGGACGCAGAGAGTAGGTCACCCATGGACGCCGAAGATAACCACAATGATGACGACGATGATGATGACACCGAGGACGTCCGCTTCATCCCAAGATGCTCCCCGGTGCCCAGAAAGCGAGGTGCGTCAATCTTCGATGAAACTGCTGAGTATATGCGGATCCACTTGGCGCTGTCCGCCGGGAAAAGAGTGTCATTTGCCGATACAACAGGTGGGGATCTGGTGGATGTGAAGGAATTTGTTGCCTTTGATTCAGACGACGAAGAATATAGTGCAAAGTGGGACGAAGAGGAGGCAAAGTATCGAAAACCAGAGCGAGAGCCGACTTATCATGTGCACCCAGAGTTTCATGCTTCCACCGGTAATACCCTGCTGCAAGCTGTGCGCACTAATAAAGTGGAGGTTGAGCAGATGTCTCCAGTTGAGGATGAGCCACTTGCCTTCACAGGGGTAATACGAGTCCTCAACATCTCCTTCCACAAAGCAGTTTATGTCAGATCGACAATGGACAGCTGGGCTACTTACTTCGATCACCCAGCAGAATACGTCCAGGGATCTCACGATGGAGAAACTGACAAGTTCTCCTTCAAGCTGTCTTTTGCGCCACCTTATACCACACACGGCTCTCGCATTGAATTCGTTGTTCGCTATGAAACCTCTGATGGTGATTACTGGGCTAATAACTCCTCTATGAACTATGTGGTAACTCTGCTCCTGACCTATGAAGATGATTCAGCTCAGACAAATATCAGCACACAACAAATGAAAAGTATCCTGAAACCTCCAAAAGCTTACAGGTACATTTCCTGTCACACTTGTCAGTCAGACACAGCCCAAGGGACAAAGACTTACCAGGCTGTTAGTGTAATATTTTGGCCGCTGTCTGCCTGCCATTAATTTTATCTGAAACATCCACAGATTCCTAAGGTCATGGTCAAGCCTCAGTCAGCTTAAGGCCCTTGCAAGCTGTCCCCTATTAATCAGTGAAGAAATTTGGATGCTCAAAGGCCAAATGTCAAGAAATTCTATACTGCTAAATAATATACTAAAGAAATATTTGGGATAGTTTCCATATTAGTTGTTAGTTGTAATTTGCTCAGAGGTTTGTGCCTGAAATGAGTATTCAGCTTTATTCATTATTATTATTATTGTTCTGCCCAGAAACTGCATCTAGCCCAGAAAGAACTCATTTAAAGCAGAGCATGCTGTTAATAAACAAAGTGGCACAGTCTGTTGCATAATCAGAGCATAAGGACAACAGGGATGCTACCTAGTTGAATTCATAGTTTTGCTATGAATGGTGTTACTTTTTACTTTCTGAAGTCTGCAGTGATCTATAGAAAGAGATTTTTTGGAAGAACACTCCCTGCTCAGTGTACCAATCACCCAGTGGTGTCTGAGGCATTCAAAATCAAAATAGGCAAAGGGCAGGTGTCGTTTTCAGCCGTGGCGTTTCCCTGCACTAAAATTTACCTCTGACCTTTTCTATTGGAGTCATCGGGGAGCACAACGATTTCAAAGGAACAGATTGGCTCCTCTCCCTTTTGTAATTAGAGGCTGGCACACAGACCCCTTTGCTTCCTTCTGTACTCCATTAAACTCACCTAATCCCCTGATTTACTGTAATATCAACATGAAAGTGTGTGATAATTCTCACAATGTGCAGTGATGGTGAAGGAAGATAGTTGCAAAAAGACCTCAAACTTGTGAGGACCTGTAAAAGGAGTAAACTGGATATAAAGGGATGTCATGTAGGTATCCACTGCTGCAGCTGTTTGGAAGTAGGAAGGAGGGTTGTTAGGGATGGATGAGTCACTGATTGAAAAGAATTTGGTTGGGGAGCAGAATCTGTATCAACGCCCCCATAACAGCCACTACAGATTGATTAGGTGCTTTGAAGTTAGCTGATAATTGGATTTTTAACATATTAACAAGGCAGCCAGTAGGAGGAAAGGTTATTATGGGATAAAACAAGTCTAGACATGAAAATTTATTACATACTAATTTATTACGTATTAATTACCTTTAAGCAAAACTTTCCCACCTGAAGTAACAGTAGATATCACACATTAAAGTCCTGTGTCTACTAGTGAGTATAGTAATACCTAAGAGGTAACAATGCTGTCCTTCTGTTTCAATGTCATCAACCTTAATCACCACAAGTTGCTGAGGTTTGCTTGAGTCTTATTTTTTCACTGGGTCAAACAGTGTCACATCTACAGATCAGGCCTTAAGTAGTGCTAACAGAATCGGCTCTATTGAATGTATCTAAATTACTCTTTAGTTGCATCCTGTACAAGACCTTCCCACGCAAACAGATCAAGCCCTGTTTATTCTACAATGTCAGGTTAAGGTCGGGGTTTGGACTAGAGTGTGTTCTTGGGCCAGAGTAACCCTAAAAGAATAATGGAAAGATTAAAGTGCACTTATTTTCCTTATTTTCAGTCATAATACTGTTACAGTGGTGGATGCTCATATTAAACATGGCCAGAGTTTCATATAATGAGGTCAGCAAATGTGTCAGTAATCCATATGAGCCAGAAACTCAGGCTTCAGACAGCTCTACAGGATAAACTTTTGGACAATGTTTCTTGTTTACTTTTGGATCTGACCACTTGCTGTTCACACCTTCTATTTTTCCAGGGGTAGCCAATCAGAATAAAGTTGGTTTAACGGGAGAGAAGCTTGAACAGCTTGTTTCAGATAGTGGAAGAAGCTTCACCAAGGCCCAGTATAAGATAATTTAGAATTGTGAATGAGGAAAAGCTGCTCTGGTAGAGTCCAAGAATAAAACTATGGGGCTGGAATAGGTCTCTTTTAATTGTCTGCTTGTTTATTTTCTCAGAAATTCCAGCTTGGTCTTGTAGTTATGTAGGTTATGTAGTTGAGGACACTGTGCTAGCCATAAATTACTTGAAAGCCTAAGAAAAATACATAAATTAATTTTAAAAAATAAGTGTGCGGAGCTTACCAAATTACCAAATTTAAGTCACCAAACCAGGAAGGATGTGTGTCAAATCTTTTTCAGATTTTAAATCAGCCCCTCTCACATAAAACTGGAGGTGCAGTAAGCACACGGAGTACAAACAGCTTCTGTAGCTCTTGTCACATGCTTATCTCATGTCTTGACCTTTATTTCTTTTGGCGTCCTTTGCTGGACTCTTGGCAATGTTGCATCCCCCCTCTCTCAAGAGAACACCCTTCAGAGACCATTTCTGTTTCCTAATTTTGATCACTTATCATTAGTGTCAGAGAAGCATGAATTATGCAGTCAGCTAATATACATTTATTCTACTTAGTTCAGTTTCTTCTCCAGTAAACATTTGATACATCAGCTCTGATACGGAATACGACTTTTAATGGATTATCTTGTGCTTGTACTTGCCATTGGTGAAAAAGTTCCAATTTGTATCTCGCCATCTATTTTAACAAACAGTCTAATGAAATGCTCATCTGGTGCAGGAGTGTAGAAACTGTGCAAAAATGGACAATACAGTACAAAGAAATACCTTGTGTTCAATAAAAAAGGCTACTTCAGCACATTAGCAGCTGAACTGCATTAACAATGAATAAATGTAATTATCCAGAGCAGGTGCTGATGATGGTGTTGATGAACTTCCCTTATGGCACTTTAAATTTATCTTCTTTACACATGGAAATGGTATTCTTTCTTTTCAGACAAACATAGCCACTGTATTTGACACCCGACTCAAAATTTGCATTTACAGCGCAAAATAATCTTTACTACTACTACTACTATTACTACTACTGCTACTGCTACTGCTACTACTAATAATAGTAATTTATTCGTTGTAAAGTAAACCAGTATGTGGGTATAAATCCACTATCTGGCTGTAGAGCTTCAGTTCACTTTATCAAAATTTTCCTTTTAATAGGTCACACCTATTGCATCTACTCATGGTTAAGTCAGATGCAGACTCCCCTTTACACTCTGTATTTTCACTATGTATTGCATTATTTCCACGTTGTTGGTTTCTCAGCGAACAAAGCCTCTATGCAGTGTTGCTTTGTGCACAGAAATGTGCAATCATGAACACAATTGGCTCTAAAGTGTGTACCGTTGAGTAGTTTTGTCTTATCTTTATATATTTCTTATAACCCAAATTTCTCTTATCTCTTTCAGTGTGAACAATGATTCAGAGGATGAGCTGGAAAAGGAAGAAGGTACAGATTTAATATGTTTGTACACATTCACTATTGTCATATAACTGTCAGACAAAAAATAAAAAAATAAATATTCTCATTTTATTACAATTTATAATTATATGCAGCATTATTACATAGGATGTAAAATTGATGAGTATAATTAAAGGCTTTCCGCAGAGATTTAGTATTGTGCTTTCATAAAGTGCAAGGACTTGCAAGAGCCATATTAAAACAGAATGGGTGCAGGACCATTTTATTTCCTAGCAGGGATTATTGCAGTTCAGCCCAACTCAACTTTCAACTATTTATTTATATAGATTGCTTTGGCTTGGTTTGCCCACTTTTGGACTTATGGGTTGTTAAAATGGATAAAATGGAACTAAATGGCAAATGCCTTCTGTTGCTCAAAGCTCCAAAAAATATATTTGAAAAACTCAGCCGCAATATCTCATTCAAGAAATCCTGACCCAGTTACTGAACAAAAAAAAATCCACAATCCTTGTTGTGAGCACTTTTATGCAGGAACTGTTTTCTTTCTACCATCTAAATCCACCAATCAATAGAAGTGTGCAGCTAGCTAACGTTATAGCTCAGCCAAGGGGGACGCCATCAATGTTTACATGCTGTCACAAGCACGAGCCTCTTGTCTCAGGTAGCTAGACGCTTTCTTCAGCAGAGTGATAAGGCTGGCGTGTGTACTTTCATTAAAAAATTAAAAGACTTCCTGCATGAAACTGCTCTCAGCAAGGTTTGCTGATTTTTTTTTTTTTGTGTAACTGGGGCATGATTTCTGGAACGAGACATTGCTATTGAGATTTTTAAATGTATTTTTGAAGCTTTGAGCACCACAAGGCGAGTGCCATTTAGTTCCACTATATTAAGAGAAGACAGATATCTCTACAACTGATATCTCTATAAGTGGGCAACTCACACTAAAATATAAATGGAGCTACAGGCCAGAGGAAAAAGTTTCAACAATGTAAATTCCTACATTTGCCACAATCCAGCTCAGTGGCAGCGTACATTATTATTATGTAAATGTTCATTCCACTAGTTTGACTTACCCAAGAGTCACAATGGTATTCACTCAGGCTAAAAAATGCCTCTTTTATTTTATAAGATTAATATAATCTACTAAACACATTCTCATAACTTATTAATCTGTTTTACAATAACAGAAGAAGCAGGGACCTCTGAGGCTTGTCCAGGACTTGTCCGGCCTACAGCTGTGTGCCCCGTCATTGTACAGCCAGAGATTGATGTAGAGGTAAGGCTAAAGTAAAACAAGGGGGATTGTAAGCCAGCAGGATGGGTAATGATTTCTTTTTCTACGTTGCATGTCCTGCAAAAGTTCAAAACAGTCCATTTTGATTGGACTGTACTTCCACGTTGGCTTGCTTGCCAACAGAGGACACGCGTTTAGCAAAATTACTTATTGTATTAGGTTAAAATTATCTTTATCTGCATGCACTTCTGACAAATTCCCATTTAACAGGTAAGCAGGCTAAATGCTTTGTCCCTTTAGAAAAGCCATGTGTATCTAATAAAACATAACAAACATTTTTGATCAACTTTTGAACCTTATCATCATTGGCGTGGTTGTTTGTGTTGTTCACAGCTCATTGAAGCTTCAGCAACAACTTAGGTAACGTCTCGCTTCTCACTGCTGTAGCACGAGTAATGTACGTCAGTCTCTTTGTCAGTTTCTCACTGTATTCATATCATGACGCATGCTGTTCAAGTTTGTGCACACTTTGATTTGAATTCACATGTCTTTTATTTTTAAGTAATCCAGGACACTAATATTTTTTTACCAACACATGTGATCACATCTAATATCCTGTATGTTTTCATTGTTTGAGCCAGTACTGATGTCCACTGTTGTTGTGTTGTCAATGTATTGTCAGTTTTCTTTGTATGGAAGTGTTACTGAAACTTGTTTTAGATTGTACACAGTGGTGCACGATCTT
>VUQI01015558.1:2336-16186 GCA_015106735.1 Paratilapia polleni
GAAATTTACATTTTTTTTTTTTTTTTTTTTTTTTAAATATACATTTTCAACAATAGTACTTGGTTTAGAAGTACAGTTTGTTAGTAATGCCCCTCAAAAAAGGCAACCAAAGGATAACAAAGCCATTAAACTTAATTTGTCCCAAATGTAGTTTTCTTTCCAGCAGTTACAAACTTCTACTCTGAACCTGGTGTTAGGAGGCACAATAAAATACACCAACAAGCAGGTTGAAGCTCAGACACAAATGCAAAGAATTACATCGTCACTGGCGTGACATAGTGTGAAAAGTGGGACATTTGTAGACTCAATACATGTACAAGGGTTTTTTTTTTTTTTTTTTTGGTTTTTTTTGTCAGTTCAAAGGGAACTGGCTTTTGCGTGAAAAGTCACCCTTGACCTTGTGAAAACTTTATACTATTCAAAAAGAAAAATACAAGAAGAGGTTAAGGGAATCCTAGCAAAACTCATCATTCATTTGGGTCTCTGTACATGGAAAAGCTGACAAGTCCGGGGTACAAGACGCATTTACTGGCTTTAAATTAAAGGGAAAATCCACATTAAACGGGTTACTTCAGATACCGAAGGAGGCAAGCTTTGGCCAAAGCTGGTACATGCTTGTAGGTAGACCAATGTGTGCTTTGTGGGAGAAAATAAATAAATAAAGAGACTGTTAGCTTAGCATGGCATTAGGGATGTAAGACGTCAACAGCTAGGTAGACTGAAGGTCACTCAGTAACAAGCTGTATCTAATTAGTTAAATGAATGTGTATTAATTACCACTCACATGCCAAAACCTTCATATTATTACATTTGAGTGGGTGTTCAACAAGCCTAAAAGTGTCTATTTGAACTTCGGACAGAACCAAAGTTATTTGACGCTATGCTTAGCTAACCTAATCGCCTCTTAGCTGCACCTGTTAGCACACAGACATGATCTTAATCTTGATTCTCTTATTATATTTGAGCATTTCTCCCTCCAAATGCCTTTAGACGGTACCTTCACAATAGTTTGGTGGGTTTTAGCTTAAAATAACGCTCCATCCAAAATTTGACAAACTTATCTTTAAGCATGCGGACTTGCTAACTCAAAGTCCACGTTAGCTTTCCCAGTGCTTTAAATCGCATTGTACCGCAACGTGATCTCTCTAGTCATGTTATAATAGATAGCGCTATGGATCAAGTGAGCAAGATTCATCAACTATATATATATATATATATATATATATATATATACATACACACACACACAGAATTTCTATAACCATGCCTGCAGCACACCTGCTGTCCTCAGGAGGTTCCACACTTTCATCCAAAACATGACAGACACAGGTCGGGCCTTGCTAAAGCTTTTAATCCACCAGGTCATTGGTGAGTCATCTAGGTTTTAGGGTTAGTTGTAGAGCCCGACTGATATAGGATTTTTAAGACAGATGCTGATATTTGGTGGCTTAAAATTCAATATATTGTCTGGTATTATTTTTTTCTGTCAGACACACGAAAGGGTCTGGTCACAAAATGTTTCTCTTAACATTTGCTATATGTAGTTATTTATGAGTCCTTACTAAGATAATATGCCAATGAGGTTCAAAAATAATCCTGTTTTACTCTCACAACAAGTCGTGGATTACTCATTTACGCTATGCCCGACTCTGCTCAGATCAGCTGGTTGTGTTCGTGGCGTTGTAAACAGGAACGTTGCAGAACACCCTCTGGTGGACAAACTGTGCAACATCAACACTCATAACATGGTTGAAGGGTGTTTCTCCCATCTCACCTTTTTTTAAATTTCAATTTATCGGCGATTATAAATGCCAATACCGATATATCTGGGCAAATAGCCAATATATAGGTTGGGCCTAAGACAAAACCCAACCCTAACCTTACACAGTCCATCAGTGGACTAGTGGATGTTAAGAGGTGAAGATGGTCACTCATTACCAAGGACCTACGTGGAGAAAGGTCAGTTGACACTTAAAATGTAATTATACCTAACCGTACAGGTGACGGATTTTGGATGGAGTATCACTTTAAGGTTTGGTGCATATTTTGGATGGATTTAATTGCTGTGCCAGAAAACTAATGGACACTTTTGTTAAAAAAAGAAAACCGACCAGCCAAATGAACCCATTCAATATGTAGTGCCACTGAAATAACGTAGCACTCTTACAGGCCAGTTATCCTCAAATATCAGTCAAACCTTCTGTGTCTGGTTTCAATAATTCATTGTGGATTTTCCCTGTTAAAAAAAAAAAAAAAAACTAACCCTCTTTCAGTAAAGTTGTGCAGAATTATGGACATCTCATTATTAATCAAAGCTGTGTGTGACTTAATCCTGCTTGGAAGATACTATTTTTCCACACATTATTAAGTTTATTATCAAGAGCTCTAGCATTTAACTGATTTTAAACAGCAAAAAAACAAAAAGAGGAAAATATCAGGTTAAGTGCACATTTGAAACAATAGTACAAATCTTTTCTCAGACAAATAATGACATCATTATATACAGTATGCCATCCTCCCTTCTCTTTTTTCAAACCATCTTTTTTTTTTTTTTTTAAACAATACAAAGCAACTCCATACTGTTGATGCTCTATTGACAACATAGAGGTTACTTTCACTAGAGCCATTTGTCGATCCGCTGCAAAGAATGCTTAGAGAGAGAGAAAAAAAAAAAAGCAACATGGCTGCAGTGCGAACGGCAAGTGACAGCAAAGGTCCTAACAGATTAGTGATAAGAGAAGTTGACACCCATAATACTTTCTGTAAAAGAAAAATGAACTTCTAAAGAAAGCCTGTTTCATGATTTATTACTCGTGTTGCGTAACAGTTTCCTGTGACATTTCCTAAAAGGTAGAAGTTGCATCACTGACTCTAAGGTGACGGCCGTCTCCTTCACTGACACAAGATGTTACTCATCGCTGGCTATGCTAGCTAAACTCAGGTCAAGGAGAACTAAGACAAAGTAACACTGACTTAAAACAAACAAAAACAAAAAAACCCTCAACATATCTCTTTTAAATGTGTTCAAATCTACTGAATGTCTTTAAGATCCAAAATAAAGATGTACATACACCGCAAGACTCAAAAGGTACACTAATGTCTGTTAAAGAGAAAACCTGGCTCAACCTCAACCTCTGAAATCTCTTCAGTTCCTTTCATTTCTCAGTTTGGTCAGTGAGACAGGGCAGTCGCACTGGATCGCACCCTTTTGTATTTCATGAAAAACTTGTATGGTGTAAATGGTGTATGTACAGAGAACATGGCTCCCTTTGGCGTGAAAGTAGCCACTCAAAGCCGTGAACTGCAGGTGCCTACAAAAGTAACTGAATCCATTTCAGAGATCAGTTGAACCAGGTCACGAGCTACAGGCTTATGTTTGTCGACTGTACAAGGTTACAACAACTTCAGTGTTTAGAGAGGATCAGGTGGTTAAAGAAGGCAGTCTCCTGATGAGCCAAAAATCACCCGTCAAATAAACGGCCCTTTGACTTTAGAGGAAGCTCGATATGCTCAGCATTGTCAGTGACAACCAAAGAGGACCACTTCAGGAGCAGCCATCTTTATACATCTGGTCCGTTATTAACGTCTCATCATCCCTGATTTACAAGTCTACGTTGTGATACTAGCCACAATTAAAGGCACGTGTTACACAAAATAGAATTAAGGTTTCCCTGAGCATTCTCAGCGTTCTGGTCGATACTCAAATGGGGTTTTTTTTGTCGCCACGACTTTTAACCTCTCAACATCCACCAGGTCACTGGGGACCCATCCAGGGTTAGAATTAGGATTTGTTTAATGTCCACCCCTTTTTAATAGCGTTTTTGGAAAATGTGCCTTTTACTGTGTGGCTAAAACAAATTCATAACCTCTCTCTAGATGGGTTACCAGTGTACTGGTGGATAATAAGAGGAGAAAACTCTCTTTTGTTTCTGACAGGCTGGAATTTGATTGAACATACTGCAAATTTATTTTATAGAATGCTTAATGATGCCACTCTCATTAAAAGCAGTCTGTTGGGAAATACTCTTATTCGTTTTCTGACTAGTGAATCAGGATGATCATAGTAAGGATTTCATCCAAACAAAGCAAAAGTGAGTTTAAGAAAATCAGACAAAGAAAATACAAATTAATGCCGGTTTCCACCAGCTGCTTTTATGCGACTGCTTCACTAGTGGCTCTAATTTTCCAGTTGGGTGCCATTAAACTACTGCACGAAAGAAGGTGCTTCAAAATAATGAAATCAAGCATTCCAGGCCTCAAGCTTCATATTGATTGTATACTAATACGAGTGGTATCAATCGTCATTGTTGACGACCCCAACCCTATCCATGATTGCCAAGACTTGGGAGAACAATTTTTTAAAGAACAAAAATGACATATTCTGATACTCATCATTGGTGATCACCCTAAACCTATGCCGAGACCTCAGAGGGTTAAGCTAGAATGTAACTTTATATCCAGCGTATTATTCTTAGGAAAGTCCAATGCTACAGTGACCACCAATGGAGTAGATGTAACCTGTAATACTTGACCGCAGCAACACTGAAAGCTCTCAGCTAACCTGCTAGCACAGATATAGTGCTAGAAACTACAGTGGCGAGATGTTCTTGTGAAATGATGAGCCTACGAATGCATAGAGAAACCTTAAGAACAGTTTTTTGTTGGTTTTCTTTTAGAGTGACTTTCATTGTTTTCTAACTATCAGTATCAGTTTCCGTTTCATCATAAATCCACAGGTACTTTCTACATTAGCCCATCTACGGTACACCAATCGCTCTGAATTTACAACAGTTTAGGACAACTGACAATGTACATGATCTTAAACAGCCTTACTGCAACCTAAATTTGACTCTCGCTATTTTGATGATGAGGATGTACCTAAGGATCCTTCCATTCAGAATATTTAGGAAGTCAGTAACTCACCGAGGTGTCAACCCGAACAGCAGGTTGGAACACCTCAAGATAAGAGCTTGAAGCGTCGCACTGTTTGTTTTGTCTTGCTCCTTTGTCGTCTGAAAGCCTGCGCTGGTTAGACAAAGTCACTGAGCTGTTTGAAGACGAACTGTCTGATGCTCTGTTTGTTTACGTCGGTGCCTCAAAGAGCTTTAGCTCAAGGCAGAAAAATACAGAGCGGGGTCATAAATCTGGCCTCGCTCTGGAACAAAACACGTCAGTAAGTTACACCACTGCGCCTCCTCAAAAGAATGAAAACTAATGTAAACAGGGTCACACAACCACCCATTCTACAGTATGTCCTAAAGAAAGGGTGTTACGCTGGGCTTCCACAGGCAGTACAAAAAGTTTTGATCTGTTCAGGCCAAATTCACAGAAATGGAGGAGCATAAATCAAAGGCACAGAGATAAGGAAGACTTTTCCATCTACCTCACTGAGTGTGGATGGAAAAGGCTCTGTGATGGACCGGTGACCTTTGACTCCAAGTCAAAGTCAGCTGGGGTGGACCCCAGCCTGCCAAGACCCTGAATCAGAAAAGTGGTTAAGAAAACGGATGGATGGAACATGACTGCTAGTGTAGAATGTTTAACTAAGAAAATTTCAGATCCCCTTCTCTGCTCTATCATTCAAAAATGTAGCCAACAGATAATAAAAAAAACTAAGTTAAAACAAAAGATTTAAGTAAACTGGAGAGGTCAGGAATAAGATCACCAAAAAGATTAAAACTTAGGCTAAATTTTTATTTTGTCAAGAAAGAACTCAACAGTCTGTCATATCCTCTACAGTTACACTTGAAAATGTTTTCATGGCAAAGTTCAACACAAAGATTTTCATAAATTAAAGAAGAAGTGGTGCGACAGTATAGTTAGCTGCTCTAAATGCATCCTGTTTGTTTGAAAGCAAACTACTTTAACCAGCATCCAGCCAGATGTAAGCGGAAATAGCCAACATAAGCCTCGCTTGCAGCCTATATCCTTCCCTAAAAAGACTGAAAAGTCTGAAAAAGGTGGTGATTCCTGCTCACAGCTCTTTACTGATGAGATGAATGAGTTCAGGGTGTTTAGTCCCTCACTGTGGCCGACCACCACTGCAGACAAGTTGAGTCATGAATCTGTTTATGGCAGAATAACTGTAAACACCCATGAATAATGCATCTCTTGTCACTGTAAGTGGGTGTGACCCGTTCACGTGACAGATCAATCATTTCTTTAAAAAAGAAAAAAAAAAAGAAAAAAGAGAGCAGTTCATGACATTATGTACCCTGACAAACACACTTAGGAGTTGCTGTGTCTGTGTTTAAGCAGTTTATATACATCAATGTGCCTCAGATTTATGTCTCTCCATTTGTACGTCCTCTGTTACTGAATCACAATATCGAGGCACTAGGAAACAAAACACAGGTGACTTTCAGAGCTCATGCATGCCTGTTTGCATTTCATTCTGAAACATGGATGTTTTAAAATGTTCAAACTAAAACAGAAAAAGAAAGAAAATCCATAAAGTGCCCTCTACAAACATCTTCTTCCAGTCTGAATACCCACAGTATTGCATGTCATCCGCGTGACATTAAAGCATTTCTGCCTCTTATTAAAAAGATGTTTTAATAGTTAAGCTCAAAAGTCTGTGGAAAACGCAGCTGATTTCCCACAGAGACTCAAGCTTGCTCCTTTCGCCAAAATAGTAATTTTATAAAGGATGTGTTGGATTTGGAGTTTTCTGACAACCAAAAATGAAAAGAAAGAGGGAGGGAACATGTATTTGATCCTGCCTTCTCCAGTGGCTAGAAATCTTTGATTCTTGTCAGTCAGTGATTTCCACCAATCTTTTGCCTCATTTCTTTTTTTCCTCACGAGCAAGTCCGAATGGGGCAGTGGTAAACAAAACTCTATGTAGTTGGTTTAGTGGGGCAGGAGTACGTTTGGAGTTAATGTTTGTGTGTGAGATGAGCTTTAGTCTAATCCCTCCTCTTCTTCCCCTTTTGTACTGCTTCTTTTATCCAGAGAACGGGCAGGAGTCAAGAACAGACCACGCAAGCATATACCAGATCACCTCCAGCCTAAGACCTCACTACTGTAAACGCTTCCATGCTGATGGAAATATGTGTATTCTTGTGTTAGACAGAGACAGAGAAAGAAAAAGCAGAGACTGAGACTCTATGGTGGTTTGTGATGAGTTGCCTGTGTGTGTGTGTGTCTAAGTGAGAAGGTCCTCCAGTGGGTTATCTATGACACTCCGTTCACCAGCGCGGGAGCGTCCTGTTTGTCCTTCTTCATCCCTCGGTCTCTCGTGGGTCTCTGATGGTGATGGCGGGGCTGTCCCTCGCCGCTGCCACTGATGCCACCCTGGGATGAGGAAGGACCCCCTCCTCCTCGGCCACCTGAAGAGTGCTGCACGCTACGCTCGTTGTTTCCATCCACACGGATCTGTGGGGGAAAAAGGAAAAACTGTGTAGTCTGGACCCACACTGCACAGCTAAAGGTCCCTTTACACTGTGTGAGATTACATGCATGAGGGAAACCTGGGAAAATATTTAGCCTTCAGTTCAAAACCATGAGGGTAGTTGATACTGTGAGTGGATTCTACTTTGTTCAGTCTGTTACTGTGTAGGAGTCGGTGCTAGCTGGCCAGCTGTCTCATGTCTTATCAACACAAACTGGAGAAGAAATAGAGAGTGGACGTCCTCCTGTCTGTGCACAAACTCATCATTAACCTGGATGTCTGTACTTAGCTGAAACATCTGGTACTGACAGTCCATTCACAGCTGTACTGAAAAGCCTATTTTATTTAGCAGGAACACTGCACCTCTACCTATCAGCCACAACATTACTGCCACTCACAGGTGAAGTGAATAACAATGATTATGTTGTTACAATGCAGTGTTCTGCTGGGAAACCTTTGGTCCTTGTCTTCATGTGGCTGTTACTTTGACATGTACCACCCACCTAAAAACTGCTGCAGATCAGGCCCATATCTCTACAGCAGTGGCACCACCAATGGCTATAGGATCCCCAAACAGGAGAATGTGCCCCACCGAACTGCAAAAACACTTGATGTACACAACAAAATGCCCAAGGCATTGACACCCCACATCACATTACAGAACAAGACCCCCCCCCAGTGTCAAAAACTGCAGTTCCTCTAATGGCCACTTGAGGATCACTGCAAATTTGTTTAATTTCATATGTTTCAGGAGTACTCATCGGTTGTGTTTTCATATTTGTGAAGGTTTAGGACATCTGAGGTTAGTGATGTCCTTGCGGAGGAGATATGATGGCTAGACAGCCTAAACTGATAGAGTTTTGGCCCCTGTGGATAGTCTCTCCCTTAAATTTGACCTCTTCATTGAGTGTGTGTGCTGTTGGTGCCTTTTGGAGCAAATTAACAGATTATCTGACTAAAATTGTGGCTTGCTAGGGGCTGGGGCTTTATCTGTGTGGAGTCAGTATGTTCTCCCTGTGCCTGCATGGGTCCTCTCCAGGTACTCCAGCTTCCCCCAACAGTCCAAAGACACTTGTGTTAGGTTAATTTGTACCTTAGCACTCCACCCTTTTATCTAAATAAGGTAATTTTTGGCTCCAAAAAAAAACACAACATGGCAGTGGCCAGAATGCTAATGTTGGACTTCAAAATGTGAAGTCCAAAATGTCATAGTGGCTACATCCATCTCTTATACTGTGCTTCAGGCCACTGCGGACAGACACAGATAACCAAATAACAGTCAGATGTAGAAAATTGAAACCTTACATTGTGGGGGGAAAAAAAACAACATACTAAAAACTAAAAGCACAAAACCAAAAAGAACATCAACTAAACAAGCAGAAAAACAAGCCTCAAATTAGAGTCTGTCAGATGTCAGTCAGCTGTGTCGCACAGAGTGGCAAGAAATAAAATTAAATGTTTGCTGTTGATGCACAGTGTAAAGGTGTAAATGCACAATCACTAATGAACTGAAACCTAGGATGGAATGTGCACCCATATTTTTTAAGCCCGTCAGAATCAGGAAGCAAGCAGAAAGTTAAGTTAGGACTCCCACCTCCGAGTAGAACTGAGTTATTTATAAAGTGTCCTACAGTGATGTTCAGCGAGGAGAGGCAGGACTTTGAGTGTGTGACAACACTGAGAGTCTTACTGACAGCTGCGGTTTGTCAAGTGTGTAAGTGTCAAAGGCAAAATGTGATATGCAGAAAATAGTACTGTTGACTCTGTATAGACAAGCTGGATAACTAATATTTGCAGTAAAATTTGCGTTTTTTGCAAAGGATTTTTAAGTCAGTAAGTAAGCATAGCGTAAAAAATAAATGTAAGTAGTCAGTGGATATGGGTGACTTGGGAAACAAATACTCATGAGAGTTTTAGTATCTCTTCATTGTAGTCAAGCTTCGTAGCTCCAAAATCAAGCCAATCTGAAAGTGTCAAAAACTGCAGTTCCTCTAAAGGCCACTTGAGGCTGGCTCCAAAAGTGAGTCCACCCAATAAATAGTATAAAATATGCCCATAGCTTCTGGGTCCGAAAAGCGAAACCAACCAAGAAGTGCCTTAAACCGGCATTCTTTTTAATGGCCACCAGGGGGTGATATCTGTGGCTGCAAAAACACTTTTTGTCCTATAGACGTCTATGGGAAAACAGCCCTCTGCGCTGACCTTAGTAAACAATTTCCTGATGAGTTTGTGGGCTACAGCATGTTAACCAAGTTCAGCAGCATTAGTTGATAACTAATCCAAACACTTGAGGCACAAAAAAACCAACATACCCGCAGCCACAATGCTAGCACTGAAGCTTGAAAATGAGTCCAAAACCAATGGGTGACATCATGATGGCTACATCCATCTTTAGACCCTCTATGGGAATTTCCTTATTTAGTTATTTAAAAACACATTCCAACTTCTAAAAGTAGGACATAACACCAGTTAAGATTTAACTGCCTTGACTGATTCTTGATAAATTTTCATTTTCTTGGTGTGCTATATTTTTTAAAACCAGGCGTCTGTAACTGGTGAGCACTGGATGTTTGTGACTGTTACCTGCAGAGTGTCTTCTTGGCCTCTTGTCTTCGAGTCTCTAACATGACGAGGTCTTGGCTCGTTCCACTGCATGTCTTCACCTAAATCAGGATAAACCAGCCCGAAAAAAAAAATATGTTAGCAATAAGAAACATCCTACTCTGCTATAGTCATGTTGCCAAATCCTCGTATGGCCCCTTCAGTCTTCGTCTCAGTCTTAGGTGAGCTACTTTTTGCCAGGACGTAACTTTAAAAAAAAAAAAAAAAAAAACACAGGGTGAAATTTATGTGGGTCCTAATTAGATTAAAGTTAGGAGAAATTGTCTCTTTCAATATAAATATGGATCATTTTGAAAAATACACTCATAATCTCAATTTATATGCACAGAGAGTCTGCAGAGATCTCATTACTTGATTTCTTTCCATTCTTCAGGCTATAATTTGATGAAAAGCATTTCAAAATGTTGTTTATTTTGAGCCACTGCAAGCTAATTTCTTTCTCTTTATTCTTTCTCGTTTTTTATGAATCGAATGAAAATAAATTCCATTCATTATCTGCAAATTAACAAAAAAGTTTAATCAAGCTTTTCCATTGATAATTTTTTGACTCTAGACAAAGTGCAAATCTAACGTTCCAAAAATAGTGGCTGAGAAAACCCTGAACAAGATGAGAGCCCTGTGAAAAGATCAAAGACAGCCAATACTAATTACCACCCACCTTTATATCCTCCCCCTCCTCTTCCTCTCCCTCCTCGTCCTCTCAGCCCTCCGCCGCCTGCTCTCTTCCTCCCATCTGTCCGCCTGGGCAGGGTCCCACCTCCTGTCATTAGCTCCTCGGTGGGGGCCAGTGACCAATCGCTGAGCTCGTCTCTGTGGTCTGACTCTGTCTCTGAAGCGTTGGATGCCTCAGAGTTGGTGCCTGGGGGACCGAGGACAAAGTCAAACCTCATTTCAGCTGCCTCGGAAAGACAACACAGACTCAACCTCTGATTAAACGTCGTTTCATAATTAAATTGTTGCCTGGGGAAGAATTTTTACTCAAAATCAGACGTCCAAACACTTACTTCACTATGAAATGGGATCACAGTGCACAAAAAGGGAAAGTAACATCAATCTATGCCAGAGAATCTGCTCTTTTGCTTTGTCAAGTACATCAGCTGATTTAGCCTATCCGTTATGTGTATGAGCACAGTAATTTGAATGCAGTAACTTTTCATACCTGAGGCAAAAGCAGCCCCTCCTCCTCTCCGCCCTCGTCCACCTCTTCCTCCCCCTCCCACATAGGGTTTCCCTCCTCCTCGGCCCATGCCAAGCCCCATGCCGTTATCAAACACGTAGGTTTTGTCTTTAAGATTTCGGGGCCCAGTCCCCCCACCTCCGCCTCCACCTCCTATCTGTCTCAGCTGCTCGTCGATCTGCAGACGTTCCAGGCGCAACTGATCCACCTCCTGTGGACGTGAAGAAACAAAAACATCACAGTACGTTAAAACTGACCCGTATCTTTTAGCTCTTTTTTGATCTCTGCCGACTCCTGAAGAACACGTGTGTGTCTTTACCTGGTAAATGCTCCACTCAATAAAACTGAACAGTACAACAACAATACAACCTGATCTCAACATCACAAGTCAGTCTGGAGAAGAGACAAAAGCACTTGGAACAAACCTTGAAAAACAAGTGTAGCTAAGACAAGTGGTAAAGAAGTGGTCAGGCCAAATATAAATCTGGCTTACATTTTCTTATGTTTACTGTACTTTGCATAAGGTTAATTGATACATTACAAACTATTCATGGCACAATTTCTGAAAGTATCTATACTTTCAGTACCCAAAAGCTTTGTGCAACACTGTATATTCCACAAAGTACTTATTCTTTAAGCAGGTGTTGCTCAAAAATTTTAAAAAGTTGGTAGAAGATGACATCCCTGAGGACACAAACCTTAAGGTAGTTGAGGTGATAGTCTAGTAGTACTGTTGCATTGGAAATGCTTTCCTTGGTTCCCACAAACACAAATGGCACCATTCCCTGTGACAGAGGTTGAGACCATGGGAGTTTGAATTCTCGTGTTAAATTAGCTCCAGTACCAGTATATTTATTGTGATGATTTTTATTGCAGCAACATGAGGCAAGTTTCTTTCCCCACTGACCTCATCAGCTGCTGCTGCCGCTGCTGCTGACGGTTTTTTGTCGTTCTCAGGCTCAATACGAACTCGAACCACACCGGACTTATCAACCACCTCCTGGATCAGCTTTCCGTTCTTGCCAATCACCTTCCCTGTAGAAGCAAAAACTAGATCAGTCACAGTCTGCCAGGACTATAAATCTGATTAATCCTCAAATAAAATAAAGTTACTGCGTGACTAATCTCTTTGTCTCAGTTGAGTGACTTTCTCACCTACTAAGTTCCGGGGAACTTTGATGACATCTTCGGAAAACTCCAGGAAACTCCTGGCCATGCGGACAGCGTCCTGGTCCTTCAATGAAAAAACAAAACAGGCATAACTGGAACTTCTGTCACTTTTTTTTTTACCCCGAGCTGGAGTGTTCAGTCTGTACCCACTTACAAGTAATGAGGAGAAGCTGGATCAATGTACATATCAAGGTGCTGTAGTAAAGCCCTCCTACCTCTCCGTATATGTGGAAGGTGCATGTCTCTTCGTCCAGGTCTATGTTAGTGACTCCAGGAACTTTACGTGCTTGCTGTATGTTGGCCCCGTGAGTCCCGATGGCCAGACCCATTAAATCATCCCGAACAGCAAACTGTTCATGAAATCGTGACGCCAGCTGTCTGGAACTCTGTAGAGACACACATCAGGAAAAAACTTAAAATTTAATGAATGCCACAAAAGATCAAAGAGGACGTACGAGTTTACTGAAGAGAAATCCTTTAAAAACTCTCTGCTCTTAGCTGCAAAGTGATCCAATTATTCACACACAGGCTGGATTTGTGTGTAACCTACCTCCAGTTGTCTGCTGGCCTCTTCGTTCCTCAGCATAAGAGACAGCTTGGTGCGGAGGCTCCTGAAGTGCATGTCACTCATCATATTGGCCCGCTTTGTTGTGACCTCATTCACCGACTGTGAGAACAATCAAACATTATACTCATTAAGGAAATATACTAGTGAGGTAATGATGCTTTAAGCCATGCATGTGTGCACTTCACTTCAAAGTCGCTCCACACAAAGATCAATAGAGAATATGAGGGTGCGTAAAATGTAGCTGGCTGAAAAGAAAACTGCAGTCGACAAACCAAAATGACCAGCTGCTTTTTCTCTGAGTCGTAGATGACACTGAATGCTCCCACAGCCTTTCTGAAGTCTTTGTGTGCTGATTCCTTGGAGCACCTGGCAACACAGAGTATATACTGTTTATTACTGTGGAACCAACAAACGAGTTTGTGTTGATTTATCCTCAATAAATAAATTCCTCCTCAGTGATAATATTGATGAAATTATGTATATGTGTGCATGTACACACATCCATAGTCTTTTGGGAATACAGGCTCATATAGAAGCTGGAGTAAGTAAACTGTGACCAAGTATCTGCTGAGGTTACTCAAAAACACTAACTGGTACTGGTTAGTACTAATCGCATGTGTTTGTCTATGTGTAAGTCAAGCTTACATCTGCCGTAGATCCTCAGGTACATCCAGTCTGATCTTTATGAAGGTGTTTTTGGTGGCTGGTTTATTCGGGTTGATCGGCCGTAACCGCTCCAGCGTCACTATCTCGTTTAATGTAGCTTCACATGCAGCGTACTCTATTACATAAAACTGGAAACAAAGACAGATCAGGTCTGAGTCATCCAATAGCAAACTGTAAATTTTTTTTTTTTTTTTTTAAAGTTGAAATAAAAAAAAATATAAAAAAAAAAAAAAAAAAAAGATTTTAAAAAAGAC
>VUQI01015561.1:8392-30612 GCA_015106735.1 Paratilapia polleni
GGGGGAGCAATTAATTATTTGATGTCTGAAAAGTGATTTTGAAGCTCTCACTGCCTTCTCCTGTTTGCCAGGAAAAGGATCGAGTCTTTGGGTGTCCCGGTTCGTTTTCTGCACACGTCCTCATCTCGGCTGCCCTTTGAGAGCCGAAACATTTCCACTTGAATCACGTTTAGATCCTCACACCGCTCTGCGTCCCATCATACGGGAGTGATAACGTAATTGTTCATATAGTAAAGGTTTTGGTCTCTTTATGTTATCAGTGGAAATTATTTTCCAGAGGACGAAATCTTTTGCAGCACCATCTTGTGTCAGTCTGTCTCGCTAACATCCCTTGTGCCCAGCTCAGCAGTCATTCCTATCCTCCCTGGTCCTCTCTACATGGTTTACATAAAAGTTATAAAAGGAAGGTTCCTCAACAAGGAACCTCTGTGATGCACCACCATTACAAAAAGCCCGATGTTTGTCAGCCATTTAAGACGACAAGGGATTGTGACAAGCGTCGTTTGAGCTGTCTGTCCCCCAGCGAAGGGCGGGCCTTAAACGGCATAAACAGCGCCAGTGGTGGGATCACAACAGGAGGGTGGGCGCTTCATCTTCAGGAGTGTCCACGATGCTGTCACCCACCACACACACACAAACACACAGACACACACACACACACACACACACATTCATGTATGTTAGCAGAGGCCCAGCAAGAACAGCTACCCAAGAAAAAGAAAAAAATCACAATGGCACTGTTCGAGGACTACAATGAATATTCTTCTGTTTGATTCAGCACAGACACACACACACGAGTGTGCGCGCGCACACACACACACACACACACTGTCGCACGTATGGTCCCAATGAAGAGACACACGCTCTAGTGTAGAGCTGTTAGAAGAGGAGCCATGTTCTCCATTTGTACACGCCACCAGTTCCAGCAGAATGGCTTTCTTTCTCTCATCAGCCTATTATCTATCTTCTTTCGCCCCATCAGCGCTGTCAACCATTTTATTGGTGTTTGTGCTCACAATGAAATGACAAAGGCCCCCATTATGCGAGGAAGTCACAGGGGCTGCATCCATACATACATACATACATGGATGTCTGTGTGCTTGTGGCTTGGTGTAAGAGGTGAACTGTCCACATACACAAATATCTGTATTCAGAGTTCATCTTGTTCCCTTCAGTTCAGCTGATCAGACTCCGGGCTGATCCGGACTTGTAAAGCTGACTTTTCTGATCTCTGTCAGTGTCTGTGTTTGACATCTGTGATTAAAGCGGTTCTGAATCTTTGTAACCGAGATGCTGTGTCGTAACTTGCACACAAACACTTGGTGGGGTCCCAGACTGACTCCACGGGAACAAGTAAGGAGGGGAAAACAAGAGCTGACATTTACAAACCAAATGCATCACCGTGTGTTTCCTTTCATGTTTTAAAGGCAAACCAAGCCGTGTGCTGAAAACCCTCTAAGACGTTTTGTCGCGGAGACAACAGAAATGCAGAGAGCCAGGTCAGAGCTATGCAGAGCCAGACCAGCCCCCCTACCCCTGCCTCCTTACTCTTCCTTTCCTCTATCTCCATCATATCTCTCCTGGTGGAAACACAACCTTTGAACTGAAATTAACACTTTCCACTACAAAGACACAGTCATCTGCATGACAATGAGGTTATGTAGAAAATAGAGCTGTGAGTGGCTTTTTTTTTCCACTTTTTAATGCTTTATGCCCCTTTAAATTCTTCACAGTGACTACCAATATGCTGGTAACTGTACACAAAGTCTAAGTAGATATTTTATGACAGGTTTGAGATGAATTTCTTTGTTAAATGTATTTCTGTGTTTGCACTTGAGCCCGTTCTATGATTGCTGTGCTTTTGTCTTGTATAGTGTTTCTCCTGTGTTGCTGTCCTTTTTAAAAGACAAATGATAGAAAGAGAGAGAACATAAAAGGAGAAAAGTGGGAATGAGTGCAAAGGAGCCCAGGTTGCCTGGGAGGCACTCAGTGGCCTGGACTTTCTGAGAGAGGAGGGTTTAGTTGAGCTCGCCCTTGTACAGTAATTTACTTTGCATATGGTGTCTTAGCAGACACGATTCTAAATTTCCAACTGGGAGGCATCAGTGAAGGAATCACTGTCTTCAAAAGACGGCCTGCCAGTCACGCTCCTCCCGTAGCTAGAGATCTGAGCGTGCGGTGATAACCCGCGACATCTTTCTGGAAAAACGGGGAGTCGATCAGCTTTGATGGAGCACATCCGCCATGACAGGCTACTGAGGAGCTCGCTAATGAACTGGGGAAGGGGGGTGGGCATCGCTTAGGGTAAGAGCACAGAGGAGAGAAGGGTGGTTGAGTGGGGAATAGATGGATGGATGGATGGATTGAGAAGGTGTACTTGTTAGTTATGAGGCAGCCTTAGCTTTAAGATATTCAAGTGGATGGAAGAGTGCCCAGGTGAGAGAAAAATAGAATTATGTTTGCATTGTTTAGAAAAAAGATGCCCACTCCGATACTTAGATCAGCCCGTTAGCCCTCCAGCACCGAGGGGTGGTTGTTTTGGGGTAAATATTCATGAGAAGGTACCCAGTCCCAGAGCTCTTCCACCAGTTTCCTCCACATAAACCAGGAAGTAGTGAATTCTTTTGAAGGGGGTCAAGGATTATAACTCTAGAAGTAACAGAATGACAGATGTCTTCTTAGATCCTTGTGGCTCTGAGAACATTATGACACACCTGCCAAATGTATGACATAAAACAATCACCTTACCTTTTTCTCATTTAATGGTGGCCTCTACTTCTATAGGGGTAACACATTACTGTAGTCACATTACATCTGTCTAACATATTAGTTCCTAAATTGAGTTATCAAATTGCAGTTTAGACAAATTATACTCAGTTCATGCAAGAAATAGGGCAAAAATAAATGAGCACTCTGCTACTTTTGATAGATAAAAATACGCACGTCCTTTGAATTTGTTCTACAAATGGGTATTGTGGTAAAATGCAGAGATCTTGTGTATATCCTCCTCATTAGGATAGGGATTTTTGCTGATATGTTGGCACATGTTATGACATCTAAAGTTATGACATCGTGGTGACTGTGACTCGGGTGGTAGAGCGGGTTGATCCTCAACATTTACACAGGTAAGTGTCTTTAATCCCAAGTTGCTTACGTTGGCAGGTGAGCACCATGCATGGTTGAATGAAAAACACTTTGCAAAGCAATCTGAGGAACCTAGTTGAGTTTTAATTTCATGTATAAGTTCTTCAGTTATATGTAAAGAAGTAATATGTGAAAAGGCTGCTTATAAGGTCCAGTTTACCCACCCACCCTGCACATTGTGAGCCAAGCCTTCCCCAAAATGCCTTATGCACATGCTGTTCTCAACACAAACAGCCTTGCAGACACAAAGCTGCATCTCCTAAAACAGAAAAGGCATACTCTTCACACAAACACACACACATACTCACTTAGTTTTACACACAAACACACACCTCTCTATTGAGACGTATGGATGTGGCAACAAAATGCACAACTTTTTGTTCATCTCAAGGACTTGTGAGGGCCCAGGTGAACTGAGAGGCCATATTGATTTTCCCTCTTTTCATGCTGTGACTCTGGGATTACCCATTTTCTCATTCATTTTTAAAGACAACTCGTGAGAGTCTTCCTTCCCTTTTTCTCTCTGTTTTTTCCTTTTTCCATCACCCCCTCCCCTCCAACGTACACACACATACACACTCTTTCCCCCACCTGTGCAGCAGTTGTACCCACCCCTTTTCCACAACCAAGTTCCTCCTTGACCCTGAAAATTGTAATTCAGCCATAGATCACAGCTGCTGAATATTAGGGCTTACAAAAGCGGTTAAATAAAATATGTTGAAATCATCTAATCCCAGAGGCCACGACAGAAATTCTAATCAGGTGAGCGAAAGGGGAAGGAGTCAGCAGGGGGATTATGGGTAAAGAGAATCATCTGGATCTACCAAAGAGCAGACAGAGAGTTGGGTTTGAACAAAAAAATCATAGCAATCATAACGCTGTGTCATGTGGTGGAAGGAAAGGTTTTTGAGACATGTGAGCTCAATCCTAATTGTAATTCCCCAAAAAACAAAGAAAGCACATTAAAAGTCCTCCAGATGCCCCAAATCTAACAACCCGAGTTACTGTTTTAGGCCTGATTTCCTCCTTTTTTGATTCTTAGAATTAAAAAATATCAAGACACAAAATACATGAATCAGTAAATTTGCATACAAGACAGTCTTTGTGTGTGTTATCACAAAAACAGTTTAAAAAGCATTTTGAATGAACACATAATTTCTAGTCATCCATGCCATACTGTTGTCCATAATTACTGCCAAAGCCAGCGCTGCCTCTGGCTAAAGGTCTTCAAAGTTGGCAGCTTCTCGTAACCTGCAGTGTCAACCAAACTATTTGTAAAATAATTGAGTCTCCCGGTATTAATGCACTCATTTTATGCTAAATAGGCCAACAACACTTTTGGCCTATAGGCCTTCCTTTGACCAGGCGTAGGAGGGGGTCAAATCATATTAATTATTCTGTTGGCATGCTTGTTAAAGTGAACCACAAAGGCTGATCCAGCTGAGAGTAATGCATGGGACAGTGCTGCTCGAGATGGTCAGATTTTATGTTTTTGGTTTTGTTTTGTTTTTTTGGTCAAGCAGTTTGAGTGAAGTGCAAAAGGTTCTTGCATAAACTGCTTGGTGTTTTATTTATTTAGTTATTTATTTTAAGGTACATGTGCAATAAAAGTGAAAGTAAATATCACGCCACATTGGTGTGATGAGAAAATCATAAACCACCCTCAAACACGAGTTCGTCATAAACTTTTTCAGTCTTTTTCTTCATCATTCCCACCACTGAGCAGCTCAGACTCAGCCACATGTAAAATGGCCGGACAGTCCAGAGAGGTCTGATTGATTGTGCTTCAATCCCTCAGCGGTTCTGCAAACAAGGAGACGCTCAATTACACTCCAGGATCAAAATGCTGAATTCACACGCTCCCCTCCAGAGAGGGAGAAACCAAATGTCCAGAGATCTTCACAAGGCAAATTCTGCACACTGCCCAGCAGTTTGGTTCTCAGGACTTTCTGCTTTGTCTCTGGTGACCAAGTAATGTATTCACTGTCACTGCATCATGTCTGAGCTGGTGCAAAACAACAGGAAAGCACACCGGATCTTATATTGTAAGTAAAACAAACGCAAATGAGCATTTACGTTCCTCAACGCCCATAGCTAGGTGTGTTTGCATAGATAAAGGCAGACTGTGAACACTTCCCCATCTGTCTAGGAGAGAGCTGACCACTCTCAAATGAGGCCAGTCGTGGTAGTTTAAGGTAAAGGAAACTGCACAGAGCTAAACACCTCTTCTTCTTCTGAACATTTGGTGTGCAGAAAGATTGACAGCAATCATTTTTCTTCACTAACACCTACACGGACTGGCATCAAGATAAGAAGACAATGCAATGGGCTGTGTCCATAAAGCTGAGATAACTACTCTGTGGTATGTCTCAGTTAAAGGGTTGATGTATAAAAGAGTTAAGAGTTATATAAAAAAAAATACTAAAAGTTAAACTTGGAAGGAAGCTTTGAGTTGGGGGTTTAATATGGTTGAAGCACCTTTCGCTCTTACTTTGTACTACATTGTGTACGTTGTAATTTCTTAAAAAATATTTCACGTGCTATCAGTGGTAGAGTTTTTTGTGTGTGTGTGTCATAGCTGCCTTTTAAGATAGATTTAAAGATTGATCAAATGTTTGGCCAGACGTTTAAACGACATGAATTTATCTTTTGTTTCTTAGATATTGTGAACTGATACAAGAACAAAGGATTTTCAAACCAAGTCAAACACTTTCTGTGTTGTCTCTTAAGAAAGGATTTTTATTTGGACTTTGATGGTCGAACAAACCAAATACAGACTGTTTCTTCCTGCCTGTTGAATTCTAATTTGGTTGTGCTGTGGAAAGCTTTAAATGTCATGCTGGGAAAGCATTCAAGTCCATATAAATAGTAATTTAAAAAAACTATTTACATAATCTATAGGTCATACATCTTTAATGTTGGATTTATCTGGAGGTTTTGTCAAGGGCTCAGAGAGGATGTGGGGACACAAGGGGAACAGGCGTATTCATCCCTGTGGCTGCAATGGCAGCATGAGTGGCCAATGCAAAAGCACTCCAGTATTTTTGAAACATACAGCCCAAGGAAATGATCCCATTGGATTAAAAAAAAGAAGAAAAAAAACTCTTCATGGCTTGAATAGGGCAAACTGCTTATTCAACCCAGCCACTGCTCGCACCCATTGAAATCTAATGTAATCTTCTTGTATTTGAGCTGATGGCACTGGTTGAAGGACAGGCCATTTAGAAAAGGAGCGATCTTATGGCTGCACACATGTAGTGCCTTTGAGTGAATGTTCAGAATTGTTGTGCTCATTCAAAGAAAAAAATGCTTTCTCAAGTGGTTCATCTTCTACTAAAATGGGACAACTGAATGGAAAAGTAAGTAAAAGTAGGAGATGGTGTAACTAAGAACTTTTTATTGTATTTGGCGGTCCATAAAGGATTCGGGGAGGTCAGCAGCTGGAGACACTCATCTTCAGAGGAGTGTAGTGCTTTGTGATTGCGCTTTGACCTTGCATTCCTATTGGTGCAGAGTCTGGATCAGGTTAGGTTAGCATCGTCTCTCCATCTTTCTCTCTGCTCATTCAGATACACGTTGCCCTGTGTTGTCAGCAGCAACTAACGAAGTAAAAATCTTTAACAGTGCTACTTGTTGCCATTTAGGCGTGTTAAGGCTCTGTCATGAGGGTCTGCTTATTTTTATTTGCAGATAACATAATAGTTCTTTTCTGTTAAAATGAAGTTGTGTGCTAAACTTTGTTATTGTCACTGAAGGGTTCATTAGACTGAACCCAGACACCATTGTGAAGCAGTCTGGCTTGTTTGGGCCTCACTAAGGCGACAGCTGAAGGAAGTTATTAGATCATGACCCTCCTTTTGCGACCTAAAAATCTGAGGATAATTGGGAAGCCCATAAAATAAAGTCTTTATTTTCTAAAATCTATTTTAGAAAAACGTACGTATTTGCCCAGATTGGGAAATGCAACAAGATCACCCAAAGTCAGCAAGATCACTACTCATGCAAAAAGCATGAGTAGACAAGCAGATGGGCAATAGTTTAGCCACATTAACTTCACTTCATTTGAAGGTAAAACCACAAGTGTTCTATTTTACTGTGAAATTCATCGGTGGACTGTGTTCACAAACTGGAAGGTCTACATTTACCTTTAATAAGAGGTCTTTTTTTCCTTCCATTTAGCTAAACGGGAACCTCAATACCCGAATGCGTTCGCAAATCTCAGCAATTAATTTGGAGAGATACTCTTCACACATACCTCAGTCTAAAGAGAATTGTTCAGTTTATACTTCTCAGCTGGTCACCTTATTTAACTGTTTATTTTCTTTTTTCTCCCCTTGCCAAGTTAGCTTTCAAGAGGATGCATTTTTATTTGAACTTTTGGGAGAGCTGCAGTAAATTATAACTTCATAACTGTCCAGATTAAGGTCATTTATGATTGACTGTTGTTACAAAATACAGTTACTGTGTGTGTGTTCTTTCTGAATGTACCAAAGGAGCCTATGTCGTATCAAAAAATAGTTGACTTCACCTGTTGCATTTATCAAAACTTCTGTGAATGTGTTTTTGACAGAAGATGAAGGCAGCGGTACTGACGAAACATACAGCATCCTTGGTCTATCTTCTTTCTGCCAACACTGAAATTCAGAAAAGGGAAGTTTAGAAGGCATCAAAATGGTAGCAGCCACTGATAAAGCTCCGCTCCAGCAGGAATGTGTGCTCTGGGATCTAATGATAAATAGGCTGGTATACAGTATGTACTCTCACCAGCCACTTTGTTAGGTACACCTGTTCCAGTCCTTAATGCAAATATCTAATCAGCCAATCACATGGCAGCAACTCAATGCATTTAGACACGTCGACAGGGTCAAGACAACCTGCTGAAGTTCAAACTGAGGATCAGAATGGGGAAGAAAGGTGAGTTAAAGGACTTTGAACGTGGCATGGTTGTTGGTGCCAGACGGACTGGCACCAGCCGCCCACCGCTCACCAAACTGCTGATCTACTGGGATTTTCCCACACAACCATCTCTAGGGTTTACAGAGAATGGTCCAAAGAAGAGAAAATATCAAGTGATAGTTCTGTGGGCCAAAACACCTTGTTGATGCCAGAGGTCAGGGGAGAATGCCCAGACAGCTTCAAGCTGATAGGAAGGCAAGAGTAACTCAAATAACCACCCATTACAACCAAAGTATGCAGAAGAGCATCTCTGAACACACAACATGTTGAACCTTGAAGCAGATGAGCTACAGCAGCAGAAGACCACACCGGGTGCCACTCCTGTCAGCTAAGAACCGGAAACTGAGGCTACAATTCAGACAGACTCAGCAAAATTAGACAACAGAAGACTGGAAAAACGTTACCTGGTCTGATGAGTCTTATTTCTGCTGCAACATTCAGATGGTAGGGTCAGAATTTGGTGTAAACAACAAGAAAGCATGGATCCATCCTGCCTTGTATCAATAGGCTGGCAGTAGTGGTATAATGGTGTGGGGGATATTTTCTTGGCACAATTTGGGCCCCTTAATACCAATTTAATGGCCCCTTAGGGCTGTTTAAACACCACAGCCTACCTGAGTATTGTTGCTGACCATTTCCATCCCTTTATGACCACAGTGTACCCATCTTGTGATGGCTGCTTCTAGCAGGATAACGCACCATGTCAGGAAGCTCAAATCATCCCAAACTGGTTTCTTGAACATGACAATGAGTTCACTGTACTCAAATGGCCTCCACAGTCACCAGATCTCAATCCAAGAGAGCACCTTTTGGGTGGAACAGGAGATTCACATCATGGATATGCAGCCAACAAATCTGCAGCAACTGTGTGATACTATCATGTCAATATGGACCAAAATCTCTGAGGAATGTTTCAGCACCTTGCTGAATCTATGCCACGAAGAATTAAGGCCAGTCTGAAGGTAAAAGGGGGACCAACCCAGTACTAGCAAAGTGTACCTAACAAAGTGCCCGGTGAGTGTACCTTACTGTTGAGTATGGCACTGGAGTTAAAATCCACAGGTAAGAGGATGTGCACAGGCCTTATGATATGCAGGCCTACATTATGGGGTCTCAATTAGTTTATCCTCCACTTAAAGCAGTGACATCTCCAACCAGAAACAAAACTGAAATTACAATTAAATAAAAAAAAACAATAGAAAATAGGAGTGCATAAGTAATTAAAAAAAATTTTTTTTAAAGTGAATAAATGGTTGGATAAACTCAGTAAACCTACTGCTAACATTTGAAATTGTTAGCTAATAATATGCGATCAAAACTATTGTAACTTGGTGAAAGTATTGATAAATAGTTGAAATTATTACCTAAATGTATGGATTAACAAATTAGTGGATACACATAATGTATAAACACCTGAAATATTTACAAATTATTGAAGTAAAAGTAGCCTAGATGGCAGTTAATTTGTTAGCTAACAGTAGTTAGCTAAGCATAATAGATAAAGAAGTGAAACTGGTCACTAAGTGTGATGAAATGATGCTTTTAGTAGTAGCTAAAAAGTAGTGGATGGTTGAAATAAGCTGTGTGAATAAGTAAAATAACCATCAATCCATTATCTTTTGCTTAACTGAAATCGAGTAAAACATGTTTCTGCTCCAGTTTTTTTTCTCCCCACAAAATGATATTACAAAATAAATAAGTGAGTTAAGTAAAAATTATAAAGCCACAGATTCAGTAAATTGAAAGGCATGATAGAGAGCAGGAATCTTAATGGCCTTTAATAACAATAGATGTATGTCAGTCGACAGTTGTGTGAGTAAGCAGAGACAAAAGGACAGGAGAGCTCAGGTTTATTTTAGCTGTCAGGATGTCTCAGTAGGTGTCTGTCAGAGGTATAACTCCACATACAGACTGATGGATGAGGACTACTCACCAGAGTAGACACCATCCCAGGAATACCAGAGATATGGACAAAGACAAGCTGAACATGAACCTGCAGGCCATGGTCTGAAGAATTTGCTTCAAAGAACAAGAAATCAACGTAGAAACAGGAAATCATCTAAACTTGGAGGAGATAAAAGGTCAGTGTAAATCTGTAAGGCACAGTTTTTAATTTTTTACTGAAATCCATGAACTCCTGGTGTTTGATGTGTAGTTTCTGTACACCTCTAATGTATTTGCAAGGCCATCCAGTCAGGCCAGGCAGCACAGGTTATTAGAGTTTCTTTAGTCTAAAATAAAGTTGTTGTTGTTTTTTTTAAGTGGGGGTCAGTTACATAGGGACATCCAGCTATAAGGATACAAGTGTTTGTCGCTTTGATTAGAGACCATGTGTAATGTGCTGGTCAGGTTGGTTCAGCACCATGGAGAGATTCAGCAAGTTTCAGAGTGAAGTTAGTCAATTATTTAGATTTGATGCCTAAATAATTTTTTATCATACAACAGTGGATTAATGATCATTGGTAAAGAAAATCTCTTGTCTCTTGTTCTCTAGAGTCCCAGATGTTTCATTGTAACACCTATGAGCAAATGATGGCCCCATAACTGTCAAATTCATCTACAATGAATCCAGAACCTGGAAGTTAATTGGTTTTCACAGGTTCTAAATCTTGTGCCTGTTGTTAACAATGTAGGTAATTTTGATTGGAGTGGATGTTTGTTACAAAAAAAAAAAAATCATCTTAGACATGCTTCTACCTTTACATTTTTATGTACACAGACTTCTTCCTTTGACTTATTGATCAAAGAATCCAATCTTTTTGAAACATGACTGCTCGAGTTTTTCCGTGATAATTTAACTTGTAAAGTTTGGTGTCTCTCGTTCTTTGTGAACAGAGAGGACGGAGGTATCAAATCAGCTGTAAAAGGTACAGAAAAGTGCTCCATTATCATTGAGAAACCAAAGTAATACAACGTTTCATGGCCAGAGATGAAATAGTTGTTTTACATGTGACGCACACCGATAGAGACAGGGTGGTGATGAAGCAGAGGCCCTCCTGGTTACACTACGTCTCCTTAAAAACAAAAATCTCCCAGCTTCAAGCTGATGTGCTATAGGGAGCTGAGGTCACTGGTTCATCCGTCAGAGAGGCTCCTCGCTGATGGATGGCACTCAGAGCAACGCGCACCCAATCCGCTGTAGCCCTAACCGCCGAGAAAAGGCCTTTGCAGGCAGAGAAATAAATAAATAAACAGCAACATCAAAGGGATGTTCAAAAGAAAAACAAAGCCTGCACACGTTCGTTTGCAAACACACACACAGGCGCACATTGGCTCTCTCGCACACATCCGGCGAGAGAGAAAAGGGAGGCGGAGGGGAAAAAAATACAAAGGACTGAAAGCATACACAGAGTTTACTCTCCAATGACACTCGGCTTGAAGAAAATCCAGACAAAACAAGGCAGAGTGGCGAAAATTGAAGCGTTTGATGGTAAATATTCATTCTGAACAGGCTCAAAAACAAATATCAGGCCCAAAACTGTATACAACTTCAGGTTTTTTTTTTTTTTTTTTATAAACTCCTCAATGATTTGTGTGCTGAGTCTTCCGGTGTCTTGCTGAGGGGATTATCTGACACCTTCACCTACTGGACATCCAGCTGAGGTTCAGTGGTCATCATTAAAACATACCTACTTGATGTATAGTCTATAAAACCTTTTTATACATTCTCCATATGACTGTTAAGAAAATAGGCAGTGATATTTATCTAATTGTCAAAAAAGCCCAAGAGATGATCAGTTGATCCTACTAACGTACTCGAAATGAGACGACACAGGGTGTCAGGGTGGCTAGGTCCACCTTTTATATGTAATTAAAATGAGCACTGTAGTTTATTGTAGTGCCCCAACATGCTGATGGCCAGGGGTTAAAGTGGACTAGAATGGCATTCCTGCACCTTAATCTAACAGGTTAATGCATATTACTGTCTAAGAAGTTAATTTTTCGCGTGCTGCAGTCTGGCATTGCTTCCAGCTGACCGCATGGAGATATTTCCTCAGTAATAAGAAAATAGTGACATCCCCACAACCCGGTTGCACCCTCAACATATCCTTTTTTTCTCTCCCATCCCTGTGATGTGTTCATGGTACTGATGTCAATAAAGTTGTGGTCGTGTTACTTCTAGCGCTACAGAAGAGGAGCGAGCATAAAGAGAGTAATGTTTTTTTAAGAGGCAGGTAATTTCAAGTAACTCAAAAACCATCATCAAACACACAAATTGTTTTTGTGCAGTTTGTCACAACATGGATCTGCTAGCTAATGTACCGTTGCTGTATTTCCCAGGAAGAGAAAAAAAAGTTAACGTTAGCCACTCAGAAATGGAGAAAGATGTAAGAAACAGAGGACAGGAGAAGAAGATGCGTGATTATTTCCAAAGGTAAGGATGCTCAGCAAGTGAAATGTTATAAACTGGAAATGTAAAGCTTACTTATTTTAGAGGTTTTTTAATCAGATATTGGATCTGTATATGGTGTGTTGCTGGATTGTGCTTTTATGAAACATCGTGCAAAAAAATTGAAGTATACTAATTTTGCATTATACAAAGCTTCCATGAAAATACTGTACTGGGCAGTTTTGTAGAGTGTAGTGCAGGCTAAACTGGTTAGTGTGCAGTACTGTCGTAAAGTTTACAGTAATACACCATGTTGGACAGCAGCTGTGGTGTTCATAGTCAGTGTTAGGTTACATCAAGGGTAGCTGACATCAGTTAATATATTTAAGGTAATGATGCTGATTAGATTCACTCACCGAATTCTACCTTTTATATATATATATCGTGTAATATCTGATTATATTTTGTACACAAAGAAAAATGTACTGGAGCTCACAAAGCAAATTATTATGTGGCTTATTTCTAAGTAATTCTTTACTCCATGCTGCACCCGACAAATCCCCATTTAACCCCTGCCTGTGGCTGAAATTAACATTTGCTTGACAGTAACAAAAAATAGAATATTATCAGGTATATCCTTTAAGAAAGAAAGAAATATCTGTCATTTGGTGAGTGCCAGTTAGGATAATCTCCGGTTGCTCCAACGGTAGTGCCATCCTCTACCCAGCAACTCGCACAGAATCTGAAAAATGTAAGAGCCTTTTGTTTGAATGTGTCAAATAATCTACACGAGCTCTGTTTCTGGACAGAAATCTGTCTGCTGGGATTTTAGAGCACCAGCAGGTCAGAACGGAGACAACAAAACTCCCCGGAAAAAGTTGAAGAATCCTGCATGAGGTAACTTAAAGCAATCATTCAAAAACAAGTTTGAATTCAGGAACCTTTACCTCTTTAAGAGCCTTAGGATGCTTTTAAAGATGTGACTACTTATTGTGTTCAAACTCAGCCTTTGTGATACCAGTTAACAGATTTTCCTGCCCTTCTCTTCTTTTGGAAACGCACTCAAAAATGAGAACATAACATGACTTATGTTTATGGCAGTCATCACAGATGCACTGTGTTCTTCTTTGTCTCATTCAACTGATTCCTGGGAACTGGAGCTAAATGTTATTGTTTCCACGATCGTGGATATTGGCATCCAGGAACCTCAGCAGATTGTGAGTGCTTTGGTCGGTTAGGGAGCCTTGCTTGCATGGCCTTGAGTTAGTCAGCATGGGCTCATCCCATGAAATATTGAGGAACCTGGAAGGGCTGGGCTGGGGCCTCACGTTGTGTGTGTGTGTGTTTGTATGATGGGGAATGCCTGACGGTGGAAACAGTGGATGTTGTGTCAGCTCCCCCAAACCAAAACAAACTCCTATAGCCCCCAAGTGTACTCCTAAAATCAGAAAAGTGGATTGCAATATACCTTCCATTGAAAATATACCATTCTCTCTCTTGTTTTCACACCCGACTCCCCCTCCTGCTCTCCCCTCCCTCCTTTCTATCTTACACACTAACACACCAGCCTGACTCTCCTCCTAGATTTAATCTCATCCTTATTCCCGTACCCTTAATCTTTTTGTTTCTTTACATCTCCATTTCCTCATGCAAATCAGCACCTCTCATCTCTCAGATTATTCTCCTTCACTTTCTGCTCTTTCTCTTTCTCTGTTTTCCAATCAGCCCACAGAGTTGCTGCTGTGTGTGTGTGTGTGTGTGTGTGTGTGTGTGTGTCTAGTCAGTCAGTGAGCTGAGCTACTGTACAGACAGTTTAGTACAGTTGAAAGAGCACATCAGACTTCTGCCCTGCTCTCTCTGAGGGCTGATAATATGGGCCCTTCTTACCTGTTAGGAGCTAGTGAGCCGCTGCTCCTCCCTTTAAATGAACTTCAGAGGGGGAATCAGATTGACAGGAACACAGAGAGGGCTGCCTCGTTTGACTGGCGGTCCTGTCAAGGTGAACCCAAGGTGCTGTCTTGGGCCCGTATTGCTTTCCACAAGGCTGCCCTGGTGAGCTGATTGGGTCTTAATGGTACAGTAATGACCCAAACAAGTTCTCACACACTTATGCACACACAGAGCCTCACTATTGTCTCGGCCAAGGGCACATTATCGCAAAAGATTTTCAAAACTTCAAAAAGGTCTAAGCCAGCTAATTTAGCAAGTTAACATCAGTTGAGCTTCCCTATTAATCTTTGTTTCAAAGTATGTGAAGAAAATATAAGGCTGAGAGTAGTAAGTGTTTGAGAAACCATTAAGAGTGCGTGGTCTCATTTTTCTCCCCTGACAGATTCTGCATAGTAATAAAGGAGAGGGGAAGCCTCTCTTTAAGCCTCAGCACCTTAATAGCCTGTATGATGACACTTTATCTATAGTTTGTGCATATAATCACCAAACTAAAGGGGGTGACCTCAGGGCATGGGTTCATCCGCTGACATTTGACATCTTTATAATTAACTGGGAAGGTCTAATCTCTGCCTTCAAATGACGCATGGCCACATTCCATTTAATATGCTTATAAGCACTATGTATTATTCAAATATGCTGATGAGGCTCCGTTACAAAACAGACTTTTTGACACAGGTTTTTCTCTCCCGTCGTGGTGGGCTATGGGGCCACTAATGGACGTGCAGGGATCGGAGAGCAACAGCCCTTCTGAAATTTTCATTCCCTGAGAAAGACGACAAAGTTTTCTTCTACATCTTCTTTGTCTGTGCTCCTGTTTGAATTTAACTCAGGAATGACAGAGCTAAAATGAAATGAATTTAAGGTGCAAAGGTACCAAAAAGTTCTTAAAAGCTAATTCTTTCTGCAGTGTAAGCCCTCATTAGTTTTAGGACAGGGGTGTGGATTTATCTGAAGAAATGTAATAGTTTTAATAGTTTTGGCTAGAGATGTTTGGAAGAATCAGCCATCTTTAGACTGAGTGAACCAGCAGAGCTTTTTATGGATGCGGGCTCTAACAGGGCTGGAAGAAAGAGCCTCTTATGTTCACTTTTGGCTTGAGTTACTTTTGAGAGGCTGGTGGTCGCTGGGTCAGAGGCTTCAGTGAGCCGGTAACCACTACACGAAGCCCTCAGTCCTCACCGGAGCTTTTCAGCTGCAGCAGTGCCTCACCACATTCCCAACCTTCCATCCTCTCAGTTTAAGGAAGGAGTGAAGCCAGACTTTATCGGCAGTGCATCTTAAATGCTATCAGTGTTTTTGCCTTTTCTTTCAATTCATATTCATGAATCTCTTATAAATTAAAAAATCAATATTAGACCACAATTAGACTATGCTGAGGTCATGCGGTCTCATTCTTTGGAAATCATACAAGCAACCACACAATAAATAATATGAAAACAACGGAAAATTATTTTAATGAATGCATAAAGATACAAGGTCGTTACAAAATGGAATATTAATTACATCTTTTGTCTTTTGAAACTACACTTTTACTCTAAATGTTGGCGATCTACAAATTTAAGTGCGCTTATGATGTTTAAGAAGTCTTTTAACTTTAAATTCATGGTAGATTTGGAGTAATTAAGAAATCAGGCAAACTCATTTTTTTCATTAATTTCATCATTAGGTTTGCTGAAGCAAAAATACAACCCCAGGACACAGCAACTGCAACATTTTCTATAACTGTACATCATTTCCGAGCTTTTGTTTCTGTCCTCCGGTCTTCTCTGAGTCTGAGCGGTTGGGGAGCTTTAATAAAATGTCCACTTTTCATGTTGTTTGAGTCATTTGAGTTGCTTCATATGCTCTTTTTGTATAGTAACTCCAAGGTAAATCAGACATTTTCTGCCATCTTTATGCTTCTCTCTGCTTAATTGTTTGTATTCCCTCAAAAGATTTCACATCCGAAAAGGTGAAAAAGCAGTTAAAAACAAAAACAAAAAAAACCACAAAACCCACGTCTGGTGTATATGCCCTCTGTTTCAGGTTTATCCCCAGTCTGCTATTTGGTTGTTACAGGGTTGATATTGAACAGCATTGAATCACCTTTTTTGTTCCTTAAAGGTTTGTAAAAATTTGTAAATGAGTGCTTGCATTTGTTGAAGGCATATTTTCTCCCTGGTGTCCATGGGGGGTTTATTGAGTGTGCTTTTGTTGATCCTGGGCCATGAATCCTTCCCTGCCCTCTCCTCTGCCTGGAGCCTGCCCCCAGCCTCTCCACAACCTCCCACTGAGCTCCCTCTGTCTCAGGCTTCAGCTCCAACTCTTCCGTCTATGCAGCTCACCATCGCACCTCCTGCCTCCTGTCTCATGTCCCTTTTAACTAAACTGTGTTCTCTTATTTCTGATTTTTATGTTGCTTGTGTACCTGAGTTTTACAACCCTCAAACTAGTCCCTTTTAAAACACTCGCAGGTGTTGTTCACCTTCTCTCAGCCCACGTGTACACTTTACTTGCCTGGGTCTCTTTCAGAAACAACTAAACAACAAAATGCTTAAAGCTTAATTTGACTTTGGGTTTACATAACAGCTGTTGTGTTAATTGGAGACATGCAATATTGCAAATCCAGTGTTTCTTTAACTCGCTGGTAAGAAGTCACACTTTGGAGTTGCAAAATTTAAAAAAGTAATAAACTGAACACTTTTGAGTGGATGATTAGGATTTGGCCAGGTCTTAAATTACTAATTAACATAATATATGTGGTTTGTTTGTTTGGGGCTGAAGTCCCACCAAGAACAGGCAAAAAACTTCACCATAGAAAGCCATAAAATACAATAAAAGATGGTGTGAGGAAGCTTTTGTTGTCTTTTAGTGCTCTCTATTCTCTCTTATAAGTGCATGTCCTTACCCTGAATTCAGTTTCTTGTCATTATTGAACTACGACCAGGTGTCACCTTTGTCACGACTAGGATAACTGGAATGCTGTCACATATTACATTTTTACAAACACCTTAATTGATGATTTGATTTTAGATATTTACATTCACATGATCTTATATATGGGGACCCTATCCCAGCTGTCATAGGGCATGAGGAAAGAGGAAGGGTCCTCCCTGGACAGGTCACCAGTCTATCTAGGGCTGCACAATTAATCGAATTTTGATCTCGATCGCGATTTTGGCTTTCCACAAATAAATGAACATGATCGAGCAATATTGAAAATGCGTGCTTCGCCAATAGAACACAAAGCAAAAGCCAATCAAGCACTCCCCAAATCAGCGCCTGACCACATGCCTGCTTGTGCCAGTCACGGCTGTTCACTGCATCGCACAGCTTGAAGTTTCCTTGACTAGTCTGGACGAGTAACTCTACGTTAAAAAACAGATGTACAACAAAAATCAGCAGAAGGCGAAGAGCTTGTCCTTCGAAGAGGATCATGATTTGTTGTTTGGAAATACTTCGGATTTATGGCAAGTGATGTTAACCAAGTACAAGTCATATGCAAAGTGTGTTGTAGAGTTGTGTCTGCAACGCAAAGCAACACAACTAACATATTCAACCGCCTGAAAACACACCGCAAACTACAGTATGATGAATACATGAAGGCCAAGAAAAACAGTGCAATGGATGCTAATGTGAATCGTCCAACGTTACCTCAAAAGTCCACAAAAAGCGAGCCTGTTCAGTGCACCAGTGTATCCATCCAGCTCAGAAACACACACTGAAATAACCAACCCATCAAATTCCATTTGGCCAAAGATGTGTGTCCAATAAACACGGTGAGTAACAGAGGCTTTAGGAAAATGGGCAACTTACTGGACAAAAGATGTTATCCCCTTGCGCAATTATTTTCTAAAGTGGCAAAACCTGCACTGTATGCACAAAGTTGCAGGGGAAAAAGCTGTTGAGTACTTTGCTTTGAGTTTTACTCGCATTCATCATGCAGGTACAATGAAGGAGGTGAATGAGCCACGCCCTGATTAAATTTTGTGTTCAGCTGTGGTTCAATTTTTTTTAATTTATAATCTTTCTTCTAAGATATGCACTGGATTTAGGTGAACAAGGAGGACCAATTTTATTTTAATATAAAGATTTGTACAGATGTGAAAGCAGTGTGCTGTTTATATGACGGTGCAATTAAAAACAACATTTGTCACTAAAATTAACGAATAATCGTGACAAATAATCGTGATCTCAATATTGATCAAAATAATTGCGCTAATCATTTTGGCCTTAATTGTGCAGCCCTAAGTCTATCACAGGACTAACACAGAGAGACAGACAACCTGATACTCCCTCATCCACACCTATGGCCAGTTTTGAATCACCCATTTACTAATGTCTTTGGACTGAGAAGCGAAAGTGCTAACCACTGCCACCAAGTCTAAAAATGAGATTTTGTGTTTTTATATTTTAACTTGTGTTTTTTCCTGTATTTTTGTCACCCTTTTTTATGTCTGAATGCCTTCTTGTTGTAAGGGAAGCTTAAAGAAGGCATATGTCTCATTATCTACCTTTGTTCATATATCCCATAGCATATAACATGAGCCAAGCCTCATGCCAAGGGGGCGTATAGACATGAGCTGCATCTATGAGAATTTTATTAAAAAGTGCCAGACAGAAAATGATGCGCTGCACAAATATGCGTGGGCCGCACATAACATCTTGTGCATCTGTTCAGAGTGCATGTCCGCCAACGATTCTCTTTGCAGACACACACACAAAAAAAAAAAAAACGGCAACAGGCCTGTTGGCAGCCATATTGGCTGACTGATTTATTACTTTTCTCACATCCACCTGTTGTTTTTCATAGGGCCTAATTAGAAGCCTACTGTGTGTGTCATATTGTAACGTCAGTCAAACAAACAGGGGGGCAGTTGTGCAAAAATTTGCTTATGCCCAAAATAAACAAGGTAAGAAATATTTGCTGTCTTCAACCATATGAGGTGAGAGTGCCAAAAGGCTTCAGCTATTTTAACATCTTAGGACTGTATCGCACACCACTTTGGTGTTTTTGGGTGAGCGGTGTTAGAGGCTTATCTCGCTTTTTTTAACGTCCTAAATTTATCAAGCAAGATATTTCCCTCTCTTTTTCTCTCTTTTCTCCCACTGTCCTCAACCCATCTTTATCGCTTCAACACATCTCTCTTCCTCTCCTTTTCTAGGCCCTGCAGATTGTCACTGTTATTTACCAAATATAGTCTGACAAAGAAGAAGTGGGATTTTTTACTGATTGAAGATCAAAGTAGCAAAGTCTCCTCCTCGAAGCCCGCCCCTTCTATTAGCCGCCCTTAAGAACAGAGGAAAACATCAATTTCTCGCACATCAATGGCGGCTTCATAATCAATTGAAAAAGACACTTGTATGGGGATGCAAATCTTATCTTTGTCTTATTAGAGCTTTTAGAAGATGCATGTCGGGATTTAATGTTATGAAATAAAAGGGGGTCGCTTTTTTTAATCTAAAGATGCAGAGGCGTTAGTAATGGTCGAAATCAAAGCCCAGAGACTGTGGTAATTACTGGAGGAGTTTGGCTATCCTTATTAATATTGATCAAATATTACTGTGATCTGATCTCTGGGCCTATGATGAATTTGGAAGGTGGTTAACGAGCACAAAGAGGAACATGGCAAAACAACCACGAGCAGATGTCCATTTTCTTCTAGTTGAAATTTTGATTGTAAAAGGTAGAAAGACCAGGAAAAAATCCTGTTGTTTTTTTGTTTTTTGTAAAGTAAAATTATTCTCACTCACATCTTTCTTTTCTTCCTGTATTTCTCCGTTTTGCCTTAAGTCGTAACAAGGTGATGCTCAGGCTGGTTTGAGTACTGGAAAAAGACAGTTGTGTCAAAGGGAATTCAAGGTTGCTTTTTCATTGACCTGATGATGATGTGCAGAGCTTTCAAATGGCCCTAAATAAGCTGATGTCCTCTAGGCAAACGGGATACACAAAACACACTGATTCATCCACCAACAATGCTGCAGATGATCACAGAATGTTAAAAGATCCTTGTTTTGAAGTGTAAATAAGGCCAGCTCAAAAGTGTTGCCGGTAAGGGCACAATTTCTACAAAATATATCCCAAATCTAGAAAGCTTTTTTGCGTTAAGTCATACTTAAGTGGTGACCAAAGACATGATTTCATGCCCTGGAATATATGTTGTATATCACAGGGGATTGTGAAAGGTGGAAAATTCATTAATGTTTATTTCATTTAAATTCATATATCGAAATCCTCCAGCTATGAACACATAAACAAAAGAGTGAGGGGGCTTTGGAGCCACCCATGTGGAAAGCATTGATTGCTCCTCACTTGAAGCCTTCAGGAGTCTATTGGACATAAAACTTGAGGCCAATTGATTTTTCTGCATTAATTTCTCAATTAGGATCTTCGAAGAAGACCACGAGGGCTGCAGCCAAAACACTCCAGTTGAGGCTAAAGCATGAAGCTTTGGGGCCTTATTGTTGTGGGTGTGCATGTGTGAGTGTTGATGTGTGCACATTATGTGTCCACACTGTATCTAATGTACCTACCACGAACTATTCATGTGATTATGAAGGATTTTGGGATCAATTTTCAGGAAAAATGAATACCTGAGAGGTAATCAATATTTGAACTAACTGTGCCCTCAAACTTCATACACTCACATCCCTCCATCAGAGTCAAACATTAAAACAAAAGACCGACAGACCTTTAAGAGCAGCTGTGAGCGTACAGTATGTGTCATATTGACAACAAAGAGCATTTAAACAAAGACAGAAATTACACAGCTAAATATGTTCTTTGGTGTATTTGGTTGCCCTTGTTTCTTTTTTACCTTCTGCTGTCTGCAAAATAACAACTGTTGAGTTATGTCTAGGGTTTAACAATCAGGGATTTTGTAAAACATCCCTTTTTGACTAATACAATGAGGTCATGGTAAGTTAACAAGAAAAAGAAATCACAGAGATGTAGAACGTGAGTGTTTTTGTAAGCGTACTTGTGTTCTTTACAATTGGTTTTATATTTTTAGATTTTACTCATGTGTATTTAAAGCTTAGAACCAGAAGCTTCCTGCTTTAACTGCAGCAGTGTTAAACTCTCCAGAAGGTGTTCCCCAAGTACTGTACTTTTAAGTACAATACTGTGCAAAAGTCTTGAGTCACCCCTCATTTCTTTATATTTTGCCAGGAAACTGGGAAATGGGTGCAGTGATTTATTGAAACGTGCAAACATACATGGAAATACAGTATATAAGGCAAAAACAGAGTGTATGTTGTATGTTGGCTGCCTTTTGTTCTGTTCTCTGTCAAGATGATCCCACACTGCTTCGACGATGTTGAGGTCCGGGCTCTGGGGAGACCAATCCATGACTGATAGTGTTCCACTGTGTGTTTTTATATCTAGCATACTTTTACTGCATTGGCAGTGTGTTTGGGATCATTGTCATGCTGAAAAATAAACCCGCTGCCAATCATACGCTTTCTAGATGGTATTGCATGGTGGATCAAAATCCATCATGCAATACCATGGTGTTGCACCAGATGGTACTTTTCTGTGTTCATAATTTCATCAATTTTGACAAAATCTCCAACACCATTGGCTGAAATGCAGCCCCAAACCATGACAGAGCCTCCACCGTGTTTTACAGATGGCTGTAGACACTCACTGTTGTACCTCTCTCCTGACCTTCTCTGTATGTATTGACGACAATTTGAACCAAAAATGTCAAATTTGGATTCATAACTCCATAAGACCTGTTGCCACTGATTTTTCAGTCCAGTTCTCGTGTAATTTGTCATACCTCAACCTTTAATCCCCGTTTCCCTTCCTTAAGAATGGCTTCTTGACAGCCACCCTTCCACTGAGACCATTTCTGAT
>VUQI01015563.1:11845-23737 GCA_015106735.1 Paratilapia polleni
ATAAATAAGCCTTATTTACCCACTACTCAAACAAGTACCATAAATGCATTATGGTCCAGGATCCTTGCAGTATTTTGTAAAATTTCTCGAACCTTTAAGCAACAATTTGTGTAAATGGAGTGTCATTAAAGAGGCGAGCTTCTGACCCTCAGTGTATGTAGACGGTAAAGTCAGGAACTGGGACTGACATGTGGTCAGGTAACAAAATTCAAGATTCTTTTTACATTTCTTTAAATGTACAACATTATTTTAATATATTTTTATCACAACATTATAGGTGTAGTTCCTTTATGCCACTACAAAAAACCCAACAAAATATATATAAATGAATGAGTATGTCAGTGGGAATTGTATTGTCTCTTGGTATCCTATGAGCTTTGCGCCCACACTACACCTAAAGGATAATCGCTGATGCTTTCACGAGTGATGCTCTCGCCGGTTTTAATCACCCACTGCAGAATCTCATCTCACTTTGTAACATTTAAAAATAAACCACACAGGTAGCCATCAGCTGGGCAGCTTTGTTACATGTGTCTCTTGTTGTTTGTATGTGACAGTGAAGTGAAACTCAGCATGGCCTCGTTTCTGTCTGATCGCATTGTGGATGAGATCCTGGAGTCTCTGTCAAGATCACAACATACTCTGGTTAGTGTCTTCTCCACCCGTCTGCCTGCTCCTCCTTTTCTTCTCATTTCTTTCTGGTTATCCTTCCCTCTTTTCTCTGCCTATTTCCAGGCCGACCATCTGATCAGAAAGGACCAACCTCTGCTGCATCAGGAGCCCCATTTGGAGACAGAGGTCCTGGATGAGACAGTTCTGCAGCCAGACAACCACGACCAGGATCAGAAACAAGGCCGGGAACAGCAAAATGACCTGGACAATATGGACTCCAAGGTAGGAAAACACCAATATGAATCATCGTCAGACCATAAGCTTTGCAGAGTTGAATACTTGTTGCACAAAGTGTGACCAAAAAGTGGCGAGACTGTGTTTTTAAAAAAGAAAAAACAGCTTGTTATCCTCTTCAAAGTGGTCTTCTTGTGCAGCGGCTCCTGCTACATTAGGATCGCCACCTGGAAGTCAAGTGGGCATTTGTGATTTCACCATGGACCTGCAACTCACATAGAGAGCAAATATCATCTTCAAAACTTAAGCAGTGATCGTTTTGAGGCTCATCACCCAGAGAGCATTTTTAGTGGAAGAGTGTGCAGTGTCCAAACGTGAAGGCAGCACATCAGGGCCAGGAGCACATTTTCTGCACTGTTGATCTGTTCCCAAGTTCCAGACTGACTACAACTTCTTAGTTGTCCCTAAGATTTAAGTTGACGAGTTGCTGTTTTGACATGGAGGAGGAGGAGTCACAAATGTCACCTGAAAGAAATGGACTTCCAGAGAGCGATCTAAACATAACAGGAGTGTTGCGGTGTAGCACTGCATTGGGAGATTGCCTTGTCAGGGATAGTGGCCAAGCCCAAATCTGCTATGGTTTTTGTTCTTTATAGCCACAGCCACAAGACTTTTTGATCTCACCTCATAAAAAATCCATCTATTTATGTGAGTGAAAAATAATATTAAATAAAAATGCTTTTACTATTTAGATGATACCTAAATCCAAGAGGAAGAGTATTCTGGTCAGGATGCTGAGGCCCATCTCTGTGGCGTTTGGTGAGTGACATGTTGAGACAAACTGCCTGTAACTCTTTGAACTTGGAAGAGGTGGAATATAAATACTCTGTATTGTACAATATGCAAACAATCAGCAATCTTTTTTTTTTTTTGATGCTTCAAAGGGGAAAAAAAGCAAGAACATACCTTTCTGTGATCAACTAGATAAATAAAGCAACTAACTTCCATTGGTCAGTGGTCAGATTGAAGTTTAAGCATGCAGAAAGAAATTACAACTTACTGCAGCTTATAAGCTTATAAGGCTCTAGACCCTGTGATCTCTGATCATTACACAAAACTCAACACATTTGGCAGGGATGGCAGTCACGTTACTTCTAGAAGCAAAGGCTAAGCTTTAAATGGAATACAAAAGCATTTATTTTCTAGTTGTTTCATGTCTTGTGTTTCCGTGATTGTGGAACTGTGGGTATAACAAACTGTTTTAAATTTATGTTTGACCATTTACTACTCTTAATTTTTAGTTTTTGAGGACACGCAGCACTCCTATTTGAATTTCTGACTTGTTGGATCTTGATTTTTGACTGACTGATATGGCTTTGATTCCTTTCCTTTCAGAGATGGAGTTTGACTTGGACAAAGCTCTGGAAGACGTGCCTATCCATGTTGAGGACCCTCCTCTTCCTTCTCCTTCACAGTCGTTGGACAGAATGTCCTACTATGGAGACCTTCCCCCTCCCCCGACTCCACAGGACGCAAAATCTGTCCCGTTGGCTGAGCTGCCACCTATGGAGCTCAAAACACTGGAACATCACACCAAATTCCGCCCAAAACCCAAGAGGACAAATCCCAGTCGGCCACATGTAGGTCTCTAACAGAGCTATCCCCAAATTACCCCCCCGGCATGTTTTTAGTGTACAGTATATTATGTTTAAAATTGTACCACTGTGGCAGAACACATAAAAACTATATTACATTTTAATTTGATTCGACCTATGTATCAGTATTTAGCAGATTATTAATTTAAAAAGCAGTCAATCACAGCACACTGGGCTTTTCAGGAGTCTCTTAAGCTTCCTGTTTTGAATATATCAGTATTTTGGTCTTAAACTTGGTATTCATAGTTAGAGGAATAGAGATTAGAATAGATTAGAACAGAGATTATTTTCTGATCTCTACAATCTGTTCTGTGAACCATGACCTCAACACTTTAGGGAGATTTTAACTAAATGTTCTACATATTGTTTTGATCATTTTATTCACTAAACACTTGATCTCTCTTTGTCTCTGTCTTTCAGCGGGAGGCCTCTGGCAGCTCAGTGCCACAAGAAGCGGAGCAGAACAGCATCATGGGAAAGCTGGATGAGGGCTTGGACGACTTCTTCTCCAAGAAAGTCATTAAACTCAGCTTCAAGTAAGCGTCATGCCAAACCTTTTTCATCTTGAGCAACATAAGTTTCTTTACAATCTCCTCACTTTTCATTTATTATGTTCAGTGTTTGGGTAATGTTACTTTTAAAAGTTACGTGTTACAATACAAGATTACTGACCTTAAAAAGTAATACGTTACACTCCAGCATTACCTGAGAAAAGGAACTCTGTTAACTCTGTAACTGTGTTACCAATAATCAATTCACCTTTGTAATTAGATTGGCCAGATGGTGTGAAGCCTACTGTACATTTACCTTTGAGTGTATTTACTTTACCTCATTGTATAGTGAGATGATATTTGTTGTATTTCCTCCACCTCATAACCAGCAACAAGCTTGCTAATTTCCTAGAGTAACGGCTCTACCTAAAAGCTAGATGTTGCAGTTGTGTGTGCAGGTGCTTCTTTGAATTTCTAAATACTGTAAGACACATATTATCCCCTCAGTGCAAAATAATAATGGGATAATGTCAGTTGACCTTAACACGTGCAGTGACACTACTGTAGAACTGGATACTTACCAGGATGCAGCTCTGTGCCAAGACGTCAGAGGGAGACAGAAACATTCCTCAGCTCCACTGTAATGCGTTCCACCCAACACTCCCTATCTTTTAGTGATATTTGCAATTCTGCAAATTAGATCATTTCCCGAAATCAGTTTGATTATATATAAACAGCCGTGTGTCATCAGCAGCTGTTTTCATATAATTTGGAAAACTTTTGACACCAAGTTGGCTTTTGAGGCTAAATACATTTTTCTTCTCTCTGTTCTCCTTCTTTTGACCATCTCCAGACTTCCCTCTGGGAAAGGTCCGTCCACCAGCACGCAGGAAGCAGCAGATAAAAAACGTGAATCCAGGAAGAGTGGTTTCTTTAATCTCATCAAATCTCGAACGTCCCGTTCAGAGAAGAACCACGGAAGTGCCGCCATCATCCCACCTCATCCTTCCTCTTCCGCCACAGCGGCACCCCTTTCCTTAAGCCCAGTGACTGAGCAGACGACACCGACATCCCCCTTATCGCCTGTGAAAATCTGTCCCACCGTGTCAGAGCCCGATCAGGAGCCCCACAGGCCTCATTCCTCGAACCACACAGATTCTGAGAATGAGGTCTCTCTGACCGCCACAGAACCTGCACAAGAGGAGAAAGAAAAGAAGAACGTGGATCATAAGGAGAACCTGGAGAAGATGGAGAATGTGGAGAAAGTGGAGAAGAAGGGAAACCCTCACATACCCCGCCACATTGGGGTTCCTGTAATGGGTATGGACCTGATGGCTGAGATGAAGGCCAGGCAAGAGAGAATGGCTGGAAGGAAAGTAGGTGGAGTTAACATCAATACTAGAAACAGCAATAAAATAGTATTTGATGCATCATTAACCCATATCTTGTTATTGGTCTTGCTGTAATACAGAGTAAGACATGTATGTTAATGGGAGTTGACAAAATAATACAAGTCCAGTAGAATACAGTACAGTACAATATTACAACCAAGTGCGACCTTGGTAATAAAGGTCACTTCAAAATTATGAAGTGACATGAGCTTGAAGTGTTGAAATAAAAGCTCTCTTTCTCTGTTTTCAGACTGAGTCAGCACCTGCACAGCACAAAGTGGACGGTGACAAAGGTTTGTATCTTTAATATCATGTTACCTGTGGATCAGTGTTTAATTTTCTGGCCATAATTGGAAGGCTAAGTATTACAGCTTCAGTGTAAAAGAAAAAAGAAAGTATCAGCAGCTCATACACTGCAGTGCACACTCCACTTGTACCCATTTAATACACCATTAAAAAATGTGGTGTTTCAAGCATACTGACTCTAATCAGACTATGTGTGTGCATATATATATATGCACACTCACCAGCCACTTCATTAGGTACATCTTGCTAGTGCCGTGTTTGACCCTGTTTTGCCTTAATTCTTCATAGCATGGATTCAACAAGATGTTGGAAATATCTAATAGATTTTGGTTCATATTGACATGAAAGTATCACACAGTTGCCGCAGATTTGTCGGCTGCACATCCATGATATCCATCCATAAATCTCCAGTTCCACCACATCCCAAAGGTGCTCTATTGGATTGAGCTCTGGTGACTATGGAGGCCATTTGAGTACAGTGAGCTCATTGACATGTATGAGAAACTAGTTTCATGATTTGATCTTTGTGACATGACACGCTATCCTGATGGAAGCAGCCATCAGAAGACGGGTGCACTGTGGTCATAAAGGGGTGGACATGGTCAGCAACAATACTCAGGTAGGCTGTGGAGTTTAAACAATGCTCAGTTGGTACTAAGGAGCCCAAGGTGTGCCAAGAAAATATCCCCCACACCATTACACCACCACCACCAGCCTGAATTGTTGATACAAGGCAGGAAGTATCCATTCTTTCATGTTGTTTACACCAAATTCTGACCCTACCATCTGCATTGCAGCAAAAATCGAGACTCATCAGACCAGTCAATGTTTTCCAATCTTCTATTGTCCAATTTTGTTGAGCATGTGTGAATTGTACCCTCAGCTTCCTGTTCTTAGGGGTCAGGACTGGCACCCAGTGTGGTCTTCTGCTGCTATAGCCCATCTGCGTCGAGGCTCGATGTGTTGTGCATTCAATTCAATTCAATTTTATTTATATAGCGCCAAACCACAACAACAGTCGCCTCAAGGGAAGAGATGCTCTTCATCATATCTTGTTTTGATTGAGTAGCTGTTTGAGTTACTGTTGCCTTCCTATCAGATCGAAGCAGTCTGGCCATTCTTCTCTGATCTGAAGACATTTTCACCCAGAGAACTGCTGATCACTGGATATTTTCTCTTTGTCAGACCATTCTCTGTAACCCGTAGAGATGGTTGTGTGGGAAAATCCCAGTAGATCAGTGTGTCAGTGTAAGGCAGATTCCAATTGCAAACAGCATCCATGTGACTAGTAGCCTGTGGTTTAAATTGGAGCTGCTACAGTATGTACATTATTGTCTAAGGAAGAGTAATTGTGCTCAAAATATCACCTGCCCCCTTTTTTGATGTGTATATAGTGTTCTACTTTGTATAGCTTCATCACATATACCTTAAAAACCTTTGACTGACTGACTTATGTTGACTGCTGAATGTCAGATTTCCATTGAAAGTTTCTACAGTAATTAATTCAAATTTTCACAACCACTCAGTACTGTCAATCATTTTCCAGCAGCCAAGTCAGAAGTCCATCCTGCTGTGCCAGCAGACACTGATGAGTCTAAACCAGAACCATCACCCAGGTCCAAGCCACTGAGCGTCACCCCAAAACCACCCCCACCCCAGGCTACCAAAGTACCCATGGCACCCTGCACCTCCAGGCCGCTCAGCCCAACTAGCCCCCGACCAAGCAGCACCTACGTCCTGGGTAAGTAGGGACTGGGAGAAACGGGGTGACCTCTCGAAGCTCTAAGATTTTTATTTTCAACTCTCGGGCATCGAAGATCAAAATATATGTAAATATATGTGGATTTAACAATCAACCAATTTTTTGACTCACTGAGTTGTTTGCGTGTCAGATGACTCTGCCGATGCTCAAGCAGGAAGCTTATCTCCCAAAGCACCACTTCCTGCTCCTCGCCTGAAGAGGGTGCAATCAGAACAGGAGCGAGCGAGCACCAGCAGCAACCCTGCAGAGCCCCTGTCTCCTCAGGATGGTGGGTATCTATGTTTGACCTTTATTAACTCAGCAGTTGTTGTAGAAGAAGCTTAATATCCATAGTAGTTTTCATTCAACTATAAACAAACAATTTAAAGAATGAGATGAAAACCGGAAAAAAATAATTCAGAATAATTTTTTAAAGTATAAGGCATCCTGCAGGTACAAAGTTAAAATTTCAGATTTTATGTGCCACATGTAATTGCATATTGTATGATCTGATGGTAAACTGTCATTTGGGGTTTAAAATGAAGGCCAAAGAATAGAAATATCCATCCTTATAGCCTACCATTGGTGTTCTCTTTTCTCTATCTGTGTGTGTGTGTGTGTGTGTAGATAGATGGATAGATATACACAACTGTGCATATAATATAATATACAAACTCACAATTGTTAATTCTTCTTCAAAGTTCTTATTTTCCATTCATGAGATGATTTGGATTCAGAGACATTTAGCCTCATGTTCTTACTTTTTAAAATTTGTGTTATTTTAGCCTATTTACACACATCACTACAGAGAGGAAAGAGGAAAAGTGAATTTGAAATGAATCTGCCTGCACTGACAGGATGAAAACCAGTCAGAAGAAGTCAGACAGCCACAGTTGCTGAGATACTTCACTATTTTCCTTTTTAATAATGAATGTTGCAGGACTTGGCGCACTGTGTGAGTCTAGGCATAGCTAAACGCACAACACTCAATTTAACAGGTTTCCACGTGTTTAATGAAGGCTTCCAAGGCCGTATTTGACGCCTCCACATGCCACACACATTGTACATCTGAAGCAAAGGTCCATCGCACTTAACACAGATGCATTCAATCCCAGCCTGTACTTGATATGTCCAAATGTCACTGTGTGGGGGGGATTTTGTAGTTTAATGCTTTACTTGTGTAATTAACGCTTACAGGAACTCAGTGTTTTTCCTTAAAACAGTGACTCAGCTGTATAATCAAAAGAGGACTTGTCTTTTTTAAATTGTCGTGCAAAAAGATGTGATTTTAAAGTCAACGAGACAAGAAGAAAAGGTAATTTACACATTTCAAGGACAGTTTATTGCACACTTCACACAAACTGTGTTTCAGCTGAGGAAGTGTTACAGAACATTTCTGTACCAACTGCACAGCAGTTGTTTTTTTGTTAAAAAACCTGTTTGAATATCTTTCTTTCTAAGCATAGACTGTATATTAAAGATTGATGTAGCCATCAGGATTACACCCATCTTGAGGCCTAGACATTAGCTTTAATGACCATCACAATCTTGTTCTTTTGAATCCAGAAGTATTTGGACGAGACAGTGTAGTGCTTATCAGGTAACGCTAAAAAGTTTGATTAGCAAGTTACATCCATATGCTTTGTGGGTGCATTGTAGAGATGCCCCCACATTAGTGCTAAGTAACATACAAATAAAATACTAGAATTTAAAATAGAACAGACTTCTTTGTCTGTTAGTACAGTGAACTGCACAACAAGACATGTTATTTGGCAAATAGCAGCATACAAAAAAATGCCCCAAAAGGCACAAACACCAAGAAACACAGACAGGAGGTCCAGTTCAGAATTAGCTGAGGGGAAGCCCAGCAGCTTAGCCACTACAGCCGCATGTGTCAGGACATCTGACACCTGTCAATCAAAGCGGCCCCACCCCTAATGCAAAACTGCCTTCAAATTAAAAAAAAAAAAAAAAAGTTTTTTAAAAATTGCCCACCATGCAGTTATTGTGAAAGGGGAAATTATTAATGAAGAACAAGACCATTTTTTTGGACATTTTAACATGGGACTCTATGGTGATTGACTCTCTTTTGGGTCCAGCCTCAAGTGTCCGTTAGAGGAACTGCAGTTTTTCAGCACTGGCTTCATTATTCATATTCGTAGAGCTGTTGTTTGTTTGAAACTGTCATCATTCTGTGGGATAGAATAGAATTTCTCTGACTATCAGCACCTACTTTTGCATCCAAACCTTGACATAATACAGTATAAGCACCTGTTTCTGTTAAATGAATTGTTAATTTATATCTCCTTTCAACCTCCACACTGTGAAACAAAGTGAGACAAGCAGTTGATAGTTGTCAGTTTCAGGTAAGTTTAAGTGTTGGTTGGAGTGTTCCTAAAAGCCACAGATGGTGTGATGAAATATCTTCTTCTTCCTGCAGCTGAGTTTCCTGCAGACGGTGACGCGTTTGAAGCGCCCCTCGCAGGTGCAGAGCCTGGCACTGGCAGCAACAAACGGTGGTCGTCTCTAAAGAGCTCATCAAGCCTTCCGAGTGCAAGTGAGGACAACCGAGAGCGCACCAAGTCCCTCCCTTCCTACGGTACAGCCAATCACAGTACACCTTTCAGTCACTATATGTTGGAAACAGAGTGGATGAGTTGGAGGGGTGTTCTGCTGTGATTCTTTTCTGTATCTGATTTTTCTGTCAGACAGAGGCAGAGTAGGCAACAAGCCTTGAAAACACAGACAGTCTGTCTGTCAAAGATCTTTTTTTCACCAGGAGTACAGAGATGAGCTGAAGCCATTTATACTTTCCATTAGTCATTGACAATCCCATTTCAGAGATTCAGGCTACCTGTCAGCAGCAAAGATGTTTGAAACAATAGTAAACTTAGCCACGTTCACAGCTAACCCAAGCAGAGCTGCTGGCAAACCTTTTTGAACGCCCAGAGCATCACAAGTTGCCTGACAGCGAAACATCCGGTCACAGCAGAACACGGCATCCTCCTGGCTGATCCAGCCTAGCACAATACGTATATACAATACAAATATAGCAATAATTACAATTTACCGTACCGTTTTTAAAAAAAAAAAAAGAGAGCTTTTTTAATTTAACTGAACTTGGCAGCAAATTGTACAGATGACTGTATTTCACTGGCTTGAGGTGGCATTAGAGTACATTATTATTATTTTTTCTATATTTATATTATAATATTATTTTGATAATGTCTCTGCTTCTAATTCATTTTTTGTCTTTCTTGCATCTTCATTTTCTGCCTCTCTCTGCAGTGAGGCCTCCATCTCTGTCAGACACACATCTGAGTCCAGCTGATGAAGAGATCCCAACGTCACCCGCTGATCTCAAGTCTAACAGCAAATCAGAGGACGAGTCCAGTGACGACACTCCTTCAGTCTGATACCAATAAGGTGTTTGCAGTCACCTAAATCCTGCTCAGCTGTTGCTTCTACACCACATAAACCCTAAAGAAGTCAATCACATTCATACAGGCAATGAGACGGATGTAATTATTTCTCTTTTTGTTTTATATTGCAACATGTACATGCAGTGGACACTACAATTTGTCATGCTGTTATCAGTGGGAGTTTCCTGATCTTGGATCAGTCCCAGCTGTCCGGCTCAACGGACATCAAAGCAACTCCATTACTGTCTCTGTCCAAAGCTCTAATAGGACCATAAAGAGCAGACCAGATGGGTTTTATCTGGTGCAGAGACAATCTGTGGCTGCTTAAATAAACATGCCCAGCGATAAAAAGCTCACTTAGTCCAAAGCACTGAGGAAAATGAGTCTGTCTTGTTTTTGTGTAACTATAAGGAGGTCTAGATTGAAGCTGTTTGGTCTGAACTGTAAATGGCACTTCAGGTCCTAAATGAAAGAGGTTATTTTTGTTAAATTATACCACTCTTCCTTCATCACCTTAAAACTTGCAAATTAGAAGCAGCTGGAAAACCTTTGAATTTTGTTGGGATAAGGACCTTTAAAAAAAGATAGAATAAGGTAAAGATTGTTGACCCAGAGTCCAGCAAAAAGTCAAAGCTATCTACAACCTCAATTGGGAAATAACAAAATGTGTTTGATTAGAACCAGGGTGAAATAATCTGACTCCATCGGATGATTTTTTTTAAAAATTCATTTTAAGATGAGTGATGTAAATCCAGCTTGGAAACAGATTTCTTTTTTTCACTGTAGCCTGAGCAGCAAAGACAAACTGTTTGAGTTGATGCTGCGTTCATGTCAAGTCAGAGTTGCTGGAAGAAACATTTCTGGACTGTAAATACTGCTTTCATTCACATGTTCAGTTCTGACTACAGACCTCAAATTAGTGCCTCACAGTCACTGTGGAGGCAGGAGATGATACGGATGCTTCATTCCATCCAAGGCTTCGCTTTTAGCCCAGTTGAACAGTGGTTTTAAACCTGAAAAACAGCTGCTACAGTCATTGTACATGATGTGAACACAGCAAAAACCTCAGCAGGTGGAGACAGAGGGCAGCTGATTCTCTCTTTTATTTATTCACTAAAAGACAGGTAAAGATAAGGTAACAAGGAGAATGGCAATATTCATTACTGATGTCCAAAGCTTAAAGGAACAGATCACCCTAAAATCACACTTACGTGTTTCCCCCCAGCTGTGGAGAGATTTCTACTTTTTCTTGAATATAAACTGCACAGTAGTTCTCAAAGCACCTAAAATATATCTGAAAAACTCAACAGTAATGTCTCTTTCGAGAAATCATGACCCTGTTACTCAAATAATCCACAAATCTTGTTGTGAGCATTTTCACGTGGGAACGGTTTACTTTCTACCGAGCTACACCCACCAACCGTGTCACTCTGCAGAAGGAAGCGTGCATTTACCCGTGATGAGAGGCTGATTCTAGTTACAGGATGTAAACACTGTTGGAGTCCCCTTCAGCTCAGCTGTAATGTAGCTATCTGCATGCTTCTTTTGGCTGGTGCATGTAGACAGTAGAAAGAAAATAGTTCCTATGTGAAACTGCTTTCTCCAGGGCTTTTTCGTTTTTTTTTTGAGGAACTGAGTCATGATTTCAGGAACGAGACATTACTGCTGAGTTTTTCAAGTGTATTTCTTGACACTTTGAGCAGCCCAAGGTGAGTTCACATCTCTACAGCTGATCTCTCTAAAACTAGGCAGCTCGCACCAGAAATAATCTAGATTAAATAATCTAGAGAAAAAAAATATATATATATAAATTTGACTTGGGGGATGAACTGTCCCTTTAAGATACAGTTGGTTGAAAATAACAGGTTAAAATCATTAAGGTTTCATTTAAGCAATGAAAAAAAACTTCTGGCCAAAACTTAAACATTGAGGCCCTTCGTAATTGTCATCATCTGCTACTCTTCTGCTATCATGAGTCCATAAATGTCCAGTGTTTAAAAAAAAAAAAAAAAAAAAAACACAAAAAAATTAAAAAAAAGA